>NEEE01006950.1:25148-39614 GCA_002278615.1 Pogonus chalceus | reverse complement strand
GAATTTTGTAAGGTTTAAGATACAAATCTTTTCTTATAATTCTTTGTAAAGACGATTTTCGAACGTTTAATTCTTGATCCTTTTGGGACACCTATACGTACTTTAGAATTGGTAAACATCATTAGATAGACTTATTTTAATCAATTAACGCCCAAGTAATAAATTTTAACTCGCAGAAATTAATTCTAAACAAATATGATTAAAAAAGTAAATGTTTTTGAAATTATCTCCAATTATTTGATAAAAATTTCTGTATAGAAATAATATAACAATTAAAACCAAACATTTTGACAAATGCAATGAAAAATATACAGTATAGATTATTATAGTGTGCAAAATGAATTGCTATTTTTTATTTTATATGTTAATAATATTTAATTACTTAAAAAAATAAAAATTATACCGTCTTATAAAGAGGACGCTGGGCTTTAATAAGTTAAGGATATTATTGTATGACAACGCTGCTTAATTTTATGATAAATAACATATTAAAATTTGTAAAATTGTTAAATTTTCCTGAAATATGTAAATTAAAGCTTGATATTTCGTCGGATGTTAAGAATAAGTTTGTATTTGTCTTGTAAGAAGTTTTAGTGCTTGATTATACTTGCGTACAATGATGATGAAAATTCGTTAGTATATCAGTAGCAGTAACAGAATACTGATGTTGTAACATCGTGTTTGTGTTGATGTAGTGGGTTTTGGTTTGGGTATGAGTGACGATGCCGCAGGGGTGACTGGGGTCGCGTGAGATCTTGCGCAGGTGTTGGTGGTGTTGATGACACAACACCTCAACCCCAATATCTTTAAAGATGGATTCGTGAAAATTAAAAAAGTAACATGTTTTGTTGTTACTAGTTATTTATTATACTCTTTAAGGATAATTTATTACTCAAGATTTCCGCAAATGATGTAAATTATTTATTCCAAGCGTCTTTTAATATTTTTTTTTCTTTATTGGGAAAAAAATTCAAATTAATCTAATAAATCTAACGATATGCATAGATTATTATATATTTTTATCTCATCAAAGTAATGAAATTTTGTTTATTTCATGAATATTATTACAATACTGATGCTTAACCTATTATCAACAGAATATTTTATTAATATATTTTAGCAAGAACTAACAAAATCTTTTATTTATGAGAAAATTTCAATATATCACTAAAAAGAATAAAAATACTTGCTGCATAAAATACATAAAAGAAAAACAAATGCTTATAGTTTGAACATTCAAGTATACATGATATAAAATTATAATATAACTACAAGCACAACATATAAATAATATAAAAATTAAGCGCTATCCTAAAGTAAATAGAACATTTAAATATTCTAGTATGAAATTCTGAAAGAATCTCTGGGTTGAACGTAGCTTTACAGCAGTAGCTTTAGTATTTGATGGACTTATCGAGACATGCTTTTGTTAACGATTTGTTGTTATGCAAATATTTGCTTCGGAATTTGATACTTGCATAATTGAATATTGAATATATTACAAATTTAATACTTGTTATTTTATTAATATCTTATGTAACTAAATTATTTATTCATTATTCTTATTTCATAAATATCAGTGATAAAAAAATTTGGTTAGAAAATATAAAATAAATTTATTAATTTTTAATAATAACTTAATTTCTCACAAATGCATAAAAAGCAGTAAATGAAAGGTTTCTTTAATAGTTTTATTGAAAATAATATTTTTATAATCGATTTGTTGTAATAGCCGATATCGCTGTATCCGATAGTACTTTAGAATCAAACAAAACAATTAATTTAAATGTTATTGTATAATTAATTCTTATTAATAATTTTTTCAAATTGAAATATTTTTAGCAGCAAAGAAAGGTATAAGTAATTGAAAATATGAAATGAATAAAATTCTTTTTTTTTTAAATTTAAGGAAAAATATTTTTTACGAAAAGATAAATACTCAAATTGATAATATAGATATACAACAAAAATACGAAAAATCAAGAAAAGTGAAATTAATAAATAACAGTTATTTTTTATCCAAATTCTAATGACTTTCTTGTTACGTGATTTAAAAAAATTATACTTAAAAAATAAGCCATTTATGGCAAAAATTACTGGACTATAGTCCAGCTACTTTTGTTTTTCGTTTTCAAATTCTTAAGTTTTTTGAAAAAATCTGGCGAAATTATTATGCTATTAAACTGAAATATTGGTAAAACACGTTTCATAATGTCTCTAGTCGATATGAACCCGAAAAATAGTGCCTCAAATATAGACTATTTTTAGCAAAAATTATTAATTGGACTATAGTCCAGCTATTTTTCATGTTTTCAACATATCACTTTTAAGTTGAAACTTTGGAAATACACGTTATATAATTTTTTAAATTTATTTGTATCTGAAACTGAAATTAATAAACAACTTCAATTTTTAGAGTTATATCAAAAACATCTGAGTTATATTTGTTCTGAATTCTAATGATTTTTTTAACATTTACTTGGTTATTAAAAATTATATTATTAATTTAAATTATAAATACAAGCGTTTAAAATAATCTGACTTAGTAAGTTGTGATTTATTTATTATACTTATTTAATTTTAGATTTAAATTATTATAAAAAACTAAATAAAGTAAAAAATTGTTAATCAGATTAAGGGAAGCAACCGTAGGCACTTGGTGAAACATTTAAAAAAATTAAAATTAAAAAATTGTTTCAAATTATATGTTCATCTAAAATTTAAACATTAACGTATACAATATGAATAAAAAATGACGATAAATATAATCCTACTTTTATAAAAATAAATAATAAACGAAGAGTCAAGTTTCAAGTTATAATCGTGCATTTCATTATTTATAAAAGTATTATTAAACATAAGTACGTATATAAATTTACAATAAAATTTTATTAGAATTCCTTAAATGAAATTTTCTTAAAGTTTTTTAGTTGCATAAAACACAAGTAATGGACACACCTACGCGTTATATACCTGGTGGTGAAATTCGCGATCAATACTGCACACCGGTAACTTTATGTTACGGCGACCTACGTCTCAACTACGTTTCAGGAATTTTTTATTTTTAAATTGTATAGAGGAAAATAAAATTCTCTTATAAATGTATTTATAATCCTATTTCTTATTTTTATGTTTTAATGTATTATATCTTTAGGTATTTAAATTTATAAGTATTATATTCATTTGTTTATAATATTTCAATTGTTTATGTCAATAATAACTGATAAATATATTTTATAGGTTATATATGCGCATTTGTTTATCAAATTCCAATTGTTTTTGTTTAAATATTTTTATATATGTATGTTAAAGACATTTCATTTATATTTCTCTTATTATTAATAGTATAAATAAATCAAATCAATAATTATAAGATTTAAAATAAGTTCTTAAGATGCTAAAAGTTAAAAATATCTAAATAAATAATGGAGCAAATTATTAATTAAAATAAAAAGCAAAACTTCTGTGTTATTCTATTAATTATAACGTTTTCCTTGTTGTGTTTAGCAGATATTATCCATAAATAAAATTTATAGTAACAAGGAATAATTGAAATGCAAATAAATGAGTACTAATTGATCCAAAAAACAGTTAATATCAATTTGTAAATAATAAATAAAGCAATTTGAAGCTATTTCAAAAAATAAAATCAATAATGACAAATTATTTCTGTGATAAATGCATATGGCTGTTATTAGGCAACAAATTGATAGAAAATCAAATAAACGGATCTAAACCATCAATATTAATAATGTCTATACAGAAGTACATATATATGTGTCAAGAATAAAAGATTAATTGAATTCTGTTCGCTCATATACATATAGTTTGAAAATAGGATATATGAAGACTAATTAATTTATACAATAGTATTTATTTGAACAATTATATATTGTTCCATTTTTAACCGTCATGATTATAAATGATTTTTTTTTTTAAATTATAATATTTTATTTATTTTATATACCAAAAATGTATACAAATTAATTAAATTTGCAAAAATTCAGCTTTTAATGCAGCTTGTGGTAGACAAATGAAAATTAAATAAATACTTTTTGTGGTAACCATGTCAAAACATGTCACCCCAGTTTTCATTTGTTTGTTAATTTTGCATTGTTTCCAACTTTTTCATCAATAAAATAGGCTTTTGTATACTTAAATAGAGTATTGTATTATCTTTTCAAAATATAGGTTATATTATATATATTTTTTAAACTTTTTTCCAATGCTGGGCCGCCGTCGGAAAATTTAGGTACCGCGAAATCTCGTTAAGAATTTGAAACATTCTCTTATAACTAATATTTTGGGCTTAAAATACATTTTTCAGTTAAAAAAAAATGATTTAAACAAAAGTATGTGAAGGAAAATGAGCATGCATCTTTTAAACTTGCAGAATTAGAAATTCCAAAGATTTCAGAAGAAAACTGAGAAGTTTGAAAAAATAACAAAGTTTGAAAATTCAGAATAATAAATTTAGTGTCATGGTTTTTCATTGTTGAAATANATTATTTAATAAATTTTCTTAGAAGTTCTTGAGTAATTGTAACTTTTAAAACATTTATATCTGAATCAAAAATGCGGTCGTCGACAGATCTGATTGTAAAACTTGGCACATGTTGTACCATATGTAATTAATAGTTTAATTTAAGATTTTATGATAAATATAAAACTTCGTGGCGACGGCTATATAAGACGTCAACAGCTAAGTTAAAATAAATATTATTTATTAATATTTAAAAAAATAAATTGAAATCAATGTGTTTTTATGTTTTTGCTTAATTAAATTGATAATTACTTTTTAAAATACTTCATTTCATAAGGAAACGAAGAAGAAAAACAAGAGAAACAGAAAAAGAAATTTAATGAAATTATATGCTTTATAATTGATATTTTTATAATAAAAATGTATACAAACAACGAACAGTTTTATATTTATATAATTTCATAAACAAAAGATTTGATACTGTAAATATTATCATGTCCAATTATTTCAAATATAAAATTTTATTTTGTCCGAAGTTTGGTATAAGATAATAATATTTATTTAATTTTATAAAAATATATATTCACATAAATATAAAAGTTAATATACATTTTTAAAATACTTTTCATGTCCAAAATAAAAAAAAATTAAAAGACAAATGCGCAACGTTTAGCAACGGTGATGGCATATCATTGCAGCGTTATCATATCATTTTGGGGTCCGTACAGTTTATATTCACGCAGCGTGACGTCACAAGTTCCCTCGGGATATAAGATATGTAGATGGCAAAACGTTGTTTCGACATTCCCGAAGCACTGCTTCCCCGATAAACTCATCTGTCATTCTACAACGTAATACGAAATGTCGTCTACACAGAAATGTGATAATACCGAATGAAAACACTGATGGTTTTTTCGGATTTCATTTAAATTTAAAATTGTTTGTTTCAAATGGAATATTCTGTTTCTTTTTTGATTTTAATCACTTTTATATACAACAAAGTAAAAGAGAATACGACTAAAGAAACCTCAGGCAAACATATCATGGTTCAAATCATTTGAATTATTAAATAAATGAAATACTTTAACCTAAAAAAACTAATATTTTTCTAATCTTTACATAACCACCAATCAAGAAAATATCTATATTTCTTATATACTTCATGAATAAATATGTAAAATATAAAAATTCAATTTCCTGAAATCACTATTGATTTTCAATGGAACTTTACCTTCAGACATAAAGTTTAAATTTGTATTTTAAGATGAAGAATATAAAATTCTTCAAATTGTTTTGGACGTAAGAAAATTGAGCTCATGAATAATATATGTATATATGTAAATATGATATACATTGAAACTATTGCATTACCATATTCAGTCATGTTAACTTTGTAAAATGTGAATATATGAAAGTTTGATTCTATTTTTGCCTATAATATGATTTTATTGTAATGTGATATTGGCTCATTTCCATGTTGAGACTTGTCATTATAGTTATATTTACTAAATTTAAAGTTTGGTATAAATATAACATCGCAAGCTGCATGATATATTGAATTATAATAAAGAAATGTTATTTAATAATAAATCATTTAAAAAAACGGAAATTGAATTTAACTGAAAATTAGTTATAATCCATATAGACAGTTGTGAGTTTTTCCGTACGTTATAATTTGATTGGGAACTTCAATTTTGTCCATTAACCGAAAAAAATATAAACAAAAGTTCTTTGTTTTATGATACTTCACTTTACTTTACTTTTTCTTTTGTTTATACTTTATTTTATGTTTTACTTGATAAAGCATAATATTTGGTTTAGTTTCAGTACAGAAGTAAAACTGAGTTTTTACAATAAATATTTAATTAAGAGGGAATCACACCTTAAAGGTTTCAAAAGTCAATTTTTGCAAAAATCTATTTTCTATATTGTCTAAAATGACCCTCAGAAATTAAAGCGGAGAAGAATAATGACTATTTTTTTTTATTTAAGGGGAGATCCCGCCCTGAAGTTTTCAAAAAATCGATTGTTTTGCATAAATCTATTTTCTATACTGTCTAGAATGATCTTCTAAAAGGGTTTATTGATATTCGAAGTCATTGTAAAGATATAAAAGGAATTGTGGAGGCTGTACAATACTTCGAAAACTTTAAACGCGTTTTTCCTGAAACCACATTTTTCAAACTAGGTGCCACTTTTTCTTGGGAACCAAACAGTTAAATCACGTTTATCTTTATCGGCAATGCGTAAAACTGTTTTTTCTATCGTGTAGAGGAAGATTTTTTGTAATTTATTTATTTTTTTTTTTTTATAAACAAATTTTTAGCTTTTTTTCCACAAAAAAAAATTTTTTTTTTCAAACTGAAGCTATTTTTGCAAATTTTTGAAAACGATTTTGTTCTACCTTGTTTAAGGACTGATGGTAACTGATACCCATGGAGGTGCCTTTTTTGGAGGTGTCGGACGCCGAAGGGTACCACGGCTCCAAATATTTATATTTTTACTTCAAAAAATTTTGTTATAATACTTAAAATACATGCAACAATATAGTAAAAAAATTCCAAATGATTCAATTGTTATTAGTGTTTTTTAGAGCTGTCAGGGTGGGGTCCCCTCTCAACAAAAGTTTGTTGTATATTCTCTTCTAAATATGCTGTTATAATAATGAAAATTACGTCTGATTTGTTAATTATTATATTTACAAGTGTCCATATTTCTGTTTTATATTTTTTTATAAGTCAGGATTGTATTCTTTTCCTCTTCATCTTTAAAATGTTTGGACTGTTTACAATCGTACATATTTCTGGGCGTCTCTTTTTATTTTGTCGAAACCTAGTTTGTTTTTAATTTTTTTCGTAGGGTATAAGTGTTTTTTCTCATAGTTTCATTATTATTATCTGTGATTTTGTTAATTGTTCTATGTGTTCTTAATTCAATAACTTCTTGTAATGTTTATGTTTGAGTATGTTCATATATCTTTCTGTTTGTCATGTAATTTGGTAAATTTAATGCTAAGCATATTCTTTTGTTGATCTAGGCTTGAATTTTAATATAGCATAGAAAGAATTTTTAAATTGGTTTAAATTGATTTTTATTTTTCGATATAATTTCAAAGTTTCAAGTCAGGAACTTTACAAACCAGCTACGAGTAATGCTACTTAATTAATAAAAACTCATAAAATAATATAAAATATTTTCTCTTTGTTGTTATAAAGATAAATAAATTTGTACTGCGGTCTTCCAAAGTATTTATAAGTCTCGGACGTAATTAGATTATACCTTGAAAGAATTGAAAAAGCAATACTTCGTTTAAGTTGCAGGCACTTTAGAAAAATTCGAGTGGTTGCCCTATTCCGTTGTACTTTGACGAATAGGTTAGAACACCGTGACGGATCGATCTAACTCGCCTTCTACGGCTAATAGAGCAAAGCGAGTAAAGCACCAGTCTTCCCCTGGTTTGGGCTCTTCCTTATCACCCCTTTGCCCTCTAACATTCACTTCATCATGGTTGTAGGGCCTTCTTCCCCGTAGACACGTGTACACATTACAGCGGACATAGTTGTTGGGTTATCATTATGTCGTTCGTGTTAGGTTTGTAATCAAATTCGTTTCCCTACTGATACCAATGCGATAGAATTCAATGTTGTTTACTGACGTGTGTCACCAATTAAAATTCACATGCTTTGATGGATTCAAAGATTTTTAGGGATATATACTTCAGGAATTCTATCATTTAATAAGTCTGGACTTTGAAGTATTTTTAGGAACTTATTGAATGCTGCGATGTCAAGTTAGTCAATTATTTCATATTTCTAAAGGAAAAATCTTTTTCTATGTTTTGGTATTGATTTATAAATTTTAAAATACTTCTAAAACTACTGAATATTTAACTAGACAAAATTTGGTATCTAGTTTTTCCAATTAAATGAAACGTATAAAGCCGGATATTGGTTTTTAATCCAATATTCAGTGATGCGGTATTACCTGTATAATTAGTTTTTGAATATTGAATATGTAGCTAGCTTAAAAATAATTTGTTGATTTTAATTATTAAACATTAAATAAATAAAGAATATTATTATACGTAAATATTCAAAGTTTCAGCGTAATAGTAACAGTATTTGCTAAGATATTCGCTAAAAACTAAAACGCGCAAAATTAGAAATTATCCCTGATAAATATATGACTTTAGTATTTTTAAAATATTAGGTCAGTTGCAATATACCATTTTTTTATAACATTTACCAAAAAGTGTATTATAAAACGTAAATTTTCAAAGTTTCAATTTGATTGTAACAGTATTTGCTGAGATATACACTAAAAGCCAAAATACACAAAATTCGAAATAAACCTCAGTATTTTTACAAAATTGGTTCATCTTATCGATTTATTATTGTGAGAGATAATAAAGCGTAAATATTTGAAGTTTCATTTAAATAACTGTTTTATTTGCGAAGATATTCACAGAAAATAAAAACAAAAACAAAACAAAAACTTTGTATCGGCTTACAATTTTATTTAAATAGTCTAATTTATAAAATCGATAGATTATGGTTCGTTACATTTGGTAAGGGCCTTCAAAATTTGAGACCTTTATTAACTTGTTTGTTATTCAGTGCAATGTGAGTCAATTTATGATTTTTTTACCCGCTAAAATTTTTGCTAATGAATATTAATATGAACGTAAAGTATTATATACAAAGAGGGTTATTTTTGCTCGCTAAAATTATATCAACGATTATTTTTATTAACCTTTTTGCACAATAAATGGGGAAATTCAAATATGTTTCTTGAAATTATAACGCTGTTATATATCGAGAATATTATGATAATTAAATATGAAATATTTTAGCTTCAGGAATAATATTTGTAAAATAATTATCAAAAACTTAAATGTGAAAAGTGTACTAAAATCTCTATATGGTTTTTGCGGAATATCTCAATTTATGATATATTATTTTTCATAAATAAATCGATAGAACATATATTGATATTTTAATATTCTTATTTGTCGTTTTTTTTATCAAGAATAAAATTAAATCGAATATGTTTTATTATTTATTGAAGCGTTTATCAATACTTTATTAAAAGATTGCAAAACATTTTTTTAAATAGATATAAGGGTAAAAACGTGATAATCCTATTTAAATTCAATTTTGTTTGAAACGCTTGTACGTTTGTACATAATTTAGAAAATAATGAACCTTATTACCACATTGAAAATTGGTTGTCTGGTATGTTATATTTTCAGCGGCATTATATTCGTAAAATAAGCTTCATATTTCAACATATTTGTTTAGTTTTATTTTATTTATTATAAATATATAAACAGGATTTTGTATCTCAGTTATATAAAATCTATTCTTTTCAAATATCAGATTGGATTTAAATAAAGTACATTATTCTTCGATCATGAAAATCTAGCGCAAAGAGTACACACATCGTATTTTAATGTTGAGTGCTTCTACTTTAAAATTGACAATTTTTAATGTATTATTTTGTTTTAATAACTATATTTAAATAAAATAAATAGGTATAATAAATAAGAAATTATTTTTAATTCTGTTAGAAACTTGTGTACTCCAGGATACTACGCAGTGTTAGTTCCACAGTGAGTTGTGCTCGCACAAATGCAGCGTGTCTTTATTAACTCTGGAAGGGAATGGCTAGACCCTTGTATTATTATACTAGTTCTGCTACCCGCTGTTTTGTGTTCGCAGTATGTTATACTCACGGGAAGCATTGGGATGTTAGGTGTCTGGAGGAATAATATCCAGAACCGTATCAGTGAAATTGTGTATTATTAGAAACATTGAAGGCTTAATGTAAGATGTGTGTAAGACGATCTGGGATAATGTGTCCCTTTTGTGTGCTAAACTGTCGTAGATTGTGTTAATTTAATTTTATTATTTATTAACTCATTTAGTAATAAAATTTTACACGCAATTAAAGGATTTTTTAAATAATAGATTCTGATTTTATTTGTCATTTTAAGATATTCAGTATTTGTTTTGAAATATACTATTAGTTTTAAGTGGTACCATGAAAACTTGCAATAATTATGCAATTACATTGTTTTGTGGCTCCGACTATATATAAAATACTTTTTTATTTAAGCAAAGCACATAAATTGTCTTGCAAGTCTGTTTTTATAGTTGCACAATTGCAATAAGTCAATTAATGGTATTAAAACCAAGTTTTAATATTGAGAAAGAAAGAAAATTTAAAGAGAAAGAAAAGAAAACATGTTATTGAAGTTAGTTCTGATTTAAAATATATGTACAGGTTGTTCCAAAAGGGTTAAGAATTAATCGTTTGAAAGTCGTCTTTCCAAAGAATTATATGGAAGGATTTGCATCTTAAATCTTACAAAATTCAGCTTGTGTAAGAATTAAAACCAACAGTCCATCTTCAACGATTAAATTTTGCGATTGAAATGTTCGAGAGGTTTCCAAATTTCGGAAATTATACCCCGACTCTTTTGGGATACTTTGTATAATTTTAGAAATAAAAAATTGTACTGTTAAGATTTAATAAATGAGTTATTGTTCTAACTCGTGAAAATATTTAAGAAATTGTACCAAATAATTAAAATCCAAAATGAAGATTGTATTGTATTAACAATGAAATAACTTTCAAAATACTTTCTAATCCAATACTGTCGTCGACAGGGACTGAATATTTCTAGATTGTCGTTGTTGCATGGTGGCATACTCGACACAACTAGCCCTGGCTGCAATTGCACCAGCAGCAGCTTCAGTCCCTCACAAATGAACCCTCATTGTAGTTCGTGTTGGTGCGCCACAACGCCCTACATTGTTTTCAAATACATCAACTCACCCTACTATTATATTCTATGTTATAATTTTTCATAAACTATCAAAAGTAATATATTTGAAAACTATTTAGGTTAAGTATTAAATAAATTCCCATTGTTTCTACAATTTATATTAAATAATTTCAAATTTAAAGGACGATAGCATATTTCATGAGCTCTACACAATAGTCTAGCTTTAAGACAGTGTTAGTGTTAGTTTGCCCCCCTTTGTTGAATGTGTCCCGTGCCTTATCACAACTGAATCAGACACGTTCTATGTCTCTTTCGCGTGGTTCCCTGCTACTGAATCGCATCCGGGATTCGCGGCGGAATAACTTCCTTATCGCGGATATTTTACTGCAATTTACATCCGTCCGTTTTATTCAGCTAGCGTTCTTTTGTTTTATTATCACCTTTTTTTTCTTTTGTAAATGGGTTGTCTTTGCGGTTTAGTATTTGAATGGGTGTATTATACTAAATATGAGTAAAAGTGTTATAATTTAACGTTATTCTTTATATACTAACATTTTAATAATTGTAGTTATTATTTTTAGTTCTAGATGTTATAGAATATAGATAATCTTTTTAAGTCAGTTAAATTTTATGAAAATTATGTTATAAAGTTAAAACTAATTGCTTACAACAGGGCCGTAATTTGCTTTTTGTAGGTCCTGAGCAAGACTGTAAAATTGGGCCTCCTTTTCATAATAAATAAACAACTTCGATCTGGACCCTGGGCAAATGCCCCTGTTGCCCCTGCCTAGTTACGGCCCTGGCTTAAAGGCAAGAAATATCTAATAAAATAATTTGATATTTTCTTCTTATCTACTAGAAAATAAATTACCGAACTTAAGGAACTCGGAAAAATCATTAATTTTGTAATAAAATAAGGATTTTAAGTTTTTATAATAATTATTATTATTTGTACTATTATATTATAAGAATCTTATAATAAAAATTCAATAAAATTGCTACTAAATAATATTTTTCTTAGATTTTGCGGCCTTCTTAAACACACTTTTTGATTAAACGGCCCGCCTAAAAATGTTTCTTTTAAAAGTGGCCCACTATCCTACAAATGTTGCCGACCCCTGTTGTAAAGATAGTTACTTTTTTTGCTTCGCGTTATATAAAAACCGCGTTATAAGAGTATTGTATTGTAGGAGAGTTGATTTTATTCACTTGTTATTTTTAAAACTTAAGGAAAATATATTTTCTACTGGTGTAAATTTAGCTTGCGTATAAAAATACAGCGTGGAAAAAGTCGTGTTATATAGAAACCGCAGAAAAAGAGAATTGACTGTATAAACTGGCAAGTAAAAATTTAAAAAATATAAATTTTGCGTAGATTTAGTTTGTGTAGCAAATCACTTATAAGACAGAAAAGAATTTTGTTAGAAAATTCCGAAAAATGAGACAGTGAGAATATAATCAGTTTATTATGATATAATTGTTATTAAAGTAAATCATTTAAATATTTGGCGAATATGGGATTAATAAATGAGATCGTATCTATATTAAAAATTAAAAACTGGGAGTGTAAATAATATTTCTCTTTCATTGCAAGCGGTCAATAATGCTGCGTGGCGGTTATTCGTTACTCTATCGTAAGTAAAAAAACTTCCACATTTATCGAATTTATTTTCATTTCAGTTTGCTTATAATAAGCAAATGTAAATGAATAATATAAACTTTAATAAAACAAAGCTTTCAACATTAGTTGCTGTAAGTTTATACGCAATATGAGTTAACAAAAAAAAAAGCTCTTTATAAAAAGTGATACATGCATATTTTATATTTATTCCATGTTTACTTTTTCCTGAGCAAACATTACTATTTATTATACAAATCACAAAGTAAATATAATTACCGTATTATTGTCATCCATTGACGAATCTTTGCTGTATGGTATATGGGCCCCGGACAACCATTTTTTGGGCAAGGAAAGTATTGATTCTTTCCATCCTGCAATACAAATATTGAATTATTTATAAAATCAATAAATATTAATAATTTAACAGTAGTAGATATTTTATATTTATTCTATGTATCTATATTTAGATTTTGCGTTGAATATATTCTAATGTTCTATTTATGAATTAATTCTGAATATCACGTAGCATGCAATGGAATATTCATTTAATTGCATATTTGTTTAACTAATTTTTTTTTATTTAATTCGTATTTTCAATTTAATTTTTTTTTTCAATGTAGAACAATATAAAGTAGTTTAGATAACTGAATGATCAAATTTATTATCTTTATATATCCAAAATAAGTAGAATTGATGAATCTTAAATTAATTAAAATTTGCTGTATTCTTTGGCCGAATAATTTATTTAATTGTATTAAGATTTGCAGGAAAATTTTCTGTTAGTATTGTATTTTTATCATTTAATGTTTAGTACAAAATTCNAAAAAAATTTTTTTTTAATGACGAAGATATATGAGTCAATAATTAGGACTCTCTCCTGAAAATCTTTGCTGATGGTGTACTTAGTTTGTTAGATAATGTTGTGTTGTAAATTTTAACAAAACTAGTCAAACAAATCTTGAGGTATCTTGTAATCCAGTTTGCAAAAATTAGTTTCGAGAAAAACGCAAAAGAAAAAACATTATGACGATAACGTTTTAAAACCTAATAGTCATTTTAATTAATTGAACTTCGAAAACAGTTTGAATTTCGAAATGGTTAAATATTTTTAGAAGTATATACAATTTATCTACAAAAAATCGATTTTTTGAAAATCTCAAGGTGGTGTAACCTCTTAATTTATATTTGATATAGTGCCAAGCAAGCAAAATAAAAAATTTTTGTTTTTATTTAAAAATTGTGTAAATTTAGTATCCTATAAATCAAAAGATGTTTGTATTTGAATAAAATTAAATATTCTTAAAGTATTACTGAAACATTGAAACTTAATAGCAGTCCGCTCTGTTTAGTTCTTATACTTAAATGTAAAATGAAGCAAGTATTTCAGCTAATAATAAACAAAAAGCATAAGTTCGAGCTATATAAGTAGAAAAATTAACATGATCTTATATGAGTTACTCGTAAATAATTTTCCGGCATTGCCAATAAATCGTTTATAAGTGATTTGCCTTCTATTGTAAATGAGGAATGAAATTTGTTAAAAATATTTATATTTATAAACTACACATATTT
>NEEE01006950.1:12611-25139 GCA_002278615.1 Pogonus chalceus | reverse complement strand
TATATATATATATTATTCATTGAATTCATTGAAAGAACGCGTAGTTAAGAATCATCTGATGATGATTGCTAAATACAGCAATCAGGAATCGAAATAATAATCTAGTTTTGGTAAACTAAAACAGTGATTCTTAATAAATTAAAATGTTTATTGTTTATTGTTTTTCAGTCTGGCTAAATTAAACATTAATTAATATATATTTCATGACTGTAATTTGTGTTTGAGATATTTTTTGTTTTTTATTGTTAATATATTCCATAATTTAGAAGTTAGTACGAAGTAAATATGTAGTTTAGTAGAAAGTTAGAAACTATAGTAATAGCGTCGTAATCTGCGATTACCACAATTGTTAGAAGCACCAATATTTATTAAAGCTCTCATGCAAAGTAGAGACCCCAACCGCAACAATCCAATTATTTCATGTAGAACAATTGCGTTAAGTTGTCGTACAATGTTAGTGGTCGTATGTAAATTTAATGAATTACTTTCTAATAATGTTTTGTCTTAATGAAGCATTTAACTAATGCCATTGGACCCTAGTACTGATACAATAAGGGGACTGATTTAATTGCTGTTAAGTGACATCCCTGTTTTTGATTTATCACCCTGTATTACTAGCCGTGACGTATATTGGTAGTATTAAACTGCTGGTGCTACGTTTCTATGTAATCCCTTTATGTGACTGTTGTAATATCTTGTGTAGACTTTGAGCTTTTCTATATCATGATTGTCAGCCTTTATAGATGTGCGAACTTTAAGGTTTTTGATATTTCAACGTGTGTTGGTTTCAAAGGTCGACTCTCCCTCATTCATTTTTTATTTAATTTCATGTCTGATTTAAAGCTGACAGCTTCATTTATTTCTTTTTTTAAATATATACATATGTATAACCTATGAATTATTTAAAATATATTTACTTCTTAAAAGTTACAATCGAAGACCGTAAAATCAAAAATCTTTAATTGAAATCAAATTTAAATGTATTATATATATTAAATTTCAACTGTAATAATATTTAGATTTATTTATAATCTTAAGACGAAAAATAGAATATTTGGAAGAATTAAAGGTCTTTTACTAATAGAATTTTAAATTAGAGGTTCTTTGATATTAATATCTTGAAATTAATTGTATTGATATTTAGAAATTAATAATACTTTTTGAAGATATTAATTGTATTAATTTAATATTAAAAGACTTAAATATATTTGAATTAAACCGAATTTATGAAGAAAATTCTATTCATAAATATTAATAGAATATTCTATCACAAGTCCATAATGAAGTACAATTCGGCTCCAGTGGAAATTTTGATACTGTTACACGAGAACAGAATAGTTATTCCAAACATGTTGCAGTCAATACTTTCTCTTATACTATAAATTAAGTTGAAAACATAAAAAAAACTCTGAATAAAGTTTGAAAGATATGTATTTCAATAATTAATAAATAACCACTTTGGGATTTTGCGTTATAAGGTAATATAACTTCATATTACTCTATTAAACACTAGTGCATAATAATACTGCACAGTTGGGCATAATGTAATCATTCTACGATTGAAAATTATAAAAAAATGATATGAATTCCGTAATGGTATTTGTGCTTTAAAATATAAAGTAGTTGACATAGTCGGCACTATATCGATTTTAGAATAAATATTTATTGTTGAAATAAGAAATTGATAAAAATTTGAATAACATTTTTCCGTTTAATAAAATGTTTGCATAGCTATTATAATGTGATGTTTGTTAAAATTATATTTCTAGTCAATCAAATCAAGAGCTTCAAAAATAATCTATGTATAAATATTGTTTTTATTTCAAGAGCTGTTGATAAACTTTAAATAAGTAAGCTAGAATTTAAAAATATTTAAATGCAAGTAACACAAAAATGCAATAGAATGAAGTAAGTAAAATTTGAAGAATCGTGCAATGGTCCAACGTAGATGATTATCTCGCAAGTTGTTTTTTTCATGCGACGTAGTTCTTGTACTAGTCCCGCCTGTTTTGTGTCGTATTCACCCTCGCTTTTCTTTGCTTTTCTTGACTTTCTTTGTAAAAAGTTTTTGCGTCTTAAATGCTTACTACCTTCGTATATTTCTTAACCTAACATGCTACGTGTTCTGCGGTTTAAATGTTACATTACTTTTATGGAAGTTATTTAATTTAATTTAATGTTCCTACCAGTGTTTTTATTATTTTACAAAATCATTACTTAGTTTTGGAAATAAAACTTATAAAACTAAATCTATTATTTCTGAAATATTAAAGTTATATCTATAGCAACGTATGTGTCTACAATATGTATCTGTATGCGACGAAGTTTTGAGGAAGTTTCCCACTGTGGGATCTAAACGACGTGACACGAGTTCATACAAGTTTTTGTTTGTGAGAGAAGCTTTTGTTGGTATATCGAATGTCGTAAGATGACATTGTTTTTAGCTGTACTTTAAAATGTGTCAAAACTTGATTGCGAGTTATGTTTCGTATTCTCTGGGGATTTAGAATTTATAACTAAAGTTCGAAAGATTGCTTTAGTCGACGACACGATAAGAAACTTTGATTGAGATTAAAAGTTTAATTCTTGACAAAAAGTAAATAAAAGTTTATTTTTAGTAAGCGAAGAAAATTGTTACCATATTTGATAGTAAGTTTTTCAATGGTTTTTCAAGAAAATTTCTATTTAGTTTTACGCGAATAAAATCTCGGTATTTGTTGACTGCGCATAGATTAATGAATATTATGCTTGGATATTCAATGAATATATTTTGGGTTCATTAAAAATATATTAAAGACATAAATAATATTGTAAATACCAAAGGTCACGGCAGCTCGAAGGAAAAAAAGAAAGAAATTTTAGTTTGAAAATTATTCAAGTATAATATTACAATAATATTTCTTGGGAGAATTGAGCATATGCTTAGCGCTCATATTTCCATGGCTGTCACGATCGTAATGCTTGTAGTTTCTCTTTTTCTTAGCCGCGTAGCATCGTTATTTATGCAGTATAATGGAAGAGGACGAGGCTGTTGCTGTTTGGGATAAAACCTCTGGTTCAGTGTCGCTTGTCGCATATCCCTGGGGACCATCTCGCTGTACGACCGGGATAGGGATCTCTGCTACTTGGATTCCTTACTTAGATTTTGGATCGGTTTGAAAGTGTGTTGTGCTTTTAGGGATCAATTTTTATTATTTTATGTATATGTGTTCTTCTTGTTATTGGTAGAATTCAAATGGATTTTTGTGATATGTAGTCATTAAATTTAAATATTTTTGGAATGAAAACAAAGTCAATTTTATTTTATAATATTAAACGAACAATTTTTGTATATATGTATATATGTTCTCGGTTTTCAAAAATTGCTCTAAAGATTTTGATAAAAAACACGAAGAAGGGAGTATTGTGAGTATCATATATGGACAAAATCAATTAAGACCTTTTTTACGATTTTATATTCGGCATAATAGTGACATAATAGTTAGGTAATGAAAAATTATTTACAAATATAATGAAAGAAATAGGATTGCCACAAGATATTTCAAACAAAAATCTTTTTGCAAATGTCTTCCTAAACTAAAGGCAGTGTTAAAAGAAAGAGCAATACTTGAGTAACTCCAGAAAAAATATTGAAAAACATTGATTTCATTGTGAGTACAAAATATACTTTGACAAGTCTGTTGAAATTAAGAAGCCAGAAAAATAACTGAAAAATCTATATTATTAGTAAAAAAAAAAAAAGAAATTATAGGAAAAGATTAAATTGCCTTTAAGTTTATTTTGTATAATAAAATTAACCATTTCTCCAAAAAAAGCTCGATAATTCTAATATTCAAAAATAATATAACTATTTAAAAAAAATATTTGAAGATGTTTAATGTTTGCAGATTGACTGCAGAAAGAAAGTAAATCCAAATTGATTAGGAAAAAAATTGCAGAATGTGCCTAATGCAATTTGGCAAGCGGCCGAACTGAAAAGGGCCAACGCATTGTGTAAGGGATTTAGTGAATCCTTAAAAGTCACATCCACGATAGAAATCCAGGAATTGAACTATAGGAAAGCGGCAGTAATCTTACGGGGCTGTCGGCAATTTGGTAACACGTTCCTTACAAAGCTCTCCATCGATCAACTAGGAACTGCACCTTCATCACTCCTCCCCACTACCAAACTCCGGTATGGTATACCTTTTATTCTTCTTCTTTCATTTTCTGCTTATTTTCCTTCTTCTTTTTAGCGTTGCGTAGCGTGACTACGCTACCCGATGCGGCTTTGTTCTCAACACAGACACGATTTCATTGCGTGAGAAATGGCACGCATTTAAATGCTAAACGTATTTCGCGCTTGAATTTGCGGTTCTACTTGTGATTATCTGTGCTTGTTTTGTTGAATGTTGGTCGAGGTCTTAAGCTAAATAGGGGATTTGCTTACTGATGGATTTGGAAAACGGTTTTTTTTCTACACGATTAATGGTTATTTGAACGCTTACCATCTCCATGTGTGTTTATATATTTGCAAGTCAGTGAATAAATTTGAAAATTTGTATTAAATATATTATTAAAGTAAAGAGATCAATTTTGTTTTAATGAACAAAACAACAAAGTTATAACACCTTTAAGACTATAAAAATTTCCATCCCTAACGATACAAACACAAGTCCAAACCCGCAATATTGGTTCGTGTGGATGTTAAGCATGTAGGGAGAGGAAAAAGTGTGATGTTCCACCCGCAGCTAACTAGATCCCGACGAGATTAGCACGCGGTCCATGTAATCCTCGCACGGATATATCGACGCCATATACTGATGAATACGACAGGGAACAGATTTAGCGATTTCGCTTTGAAATATAGCTACTGTATGTGTATATAACACTTTTGGTTCATTATGCTGATGTGTCTGATTGTGTTGGAGATAAAATGTTTTTGCTTGTGATGAGACTAATGGCTGTGGTAGATTATTTCAATATAAAACCTAATATACATATATATTACCTTCATTATGATTTTCAAATAATATATCTATATTAAAAAAGAGTTTCATATTTTATACAAGAGTAATAAGTTCTTTATTATATAAACCTAAAATTGTTTCAATTTCAAGTTTAATAAAAACATTTACTTGAATTTATTGTAATTAAAAGTTAAAAGAAAAAACGACATGTTTTAAATAAATTAAAGTAATGAAATAAATTTTTGCTTATTAATATGAAATCTAAGATTTCTAATTTATCATTATATGAATTTTAATTACTGAATCCTTAATATTTAAAAGTAAAATAAAATTAAAATTATCATGCAATTTTGTTAGCCTAAAAATTTTATTTTCTGAAAGATACAAATCCTCTTGTTTGAAAATAGATAAAATTTTATTATAATAACTGTTATTTAAGTAAAGCTGACTTAACTTTCAAAATATAGAGTGATTTCTTATTTTTGATTGCGGAAATTTTTTTTGAATAAATGTTTATAATTTTATATTTTATTTAGGAATATGCAATTCCATTCAATTTAATCACGAAACTATTGTATTCTTTATATGATATATACAATATATAGAACGTCCCAAAAGAGCCAAGAATTAAAGAATCGCAAATCTTCTTTACAAAGAACTATAAGAAAGGATTTGCATCTTAAACCTGATAAAATTCAGCTTGTGCATGAATTAAAACCAACAGACCATCTTCAACGATTAAATTTTGCGATTGAAATGTTCGGAAATACTCTGACCTTTTTGGGACACCTTGTAATATAAATTCAAAATATACATTTTTTATGAACATTAACTTTAAATATGTTTTTATTTTAGGAGCCAGTCCAGCTCATAACCAACGTAGCTAAATATTTAATAGATTTTAATTGCATTTGTAACTTTGATAATTTTAAAATCTTACATAAAGAAAGAAGAGGTTTCAAGTTAAACTTCTTGGAAGCGGTGAAAATCCATAAGGTTTTACTGAACCAAAATTTAATGAGTAAACAACTACAATTAGTGAACTCGCTGCTTCTTGGAATATTATAACTTAAGTTAATATAATTAGATGTAAGAATAATTGTAAATATTGTATTTCTGATGATAATTTAACAACTAAAATATGCATAAAATAAAATTTATTATATATTTGAAATAAAATAAAGTATTTATCTTTTTATATACGATAAATGTTTTCTTAATGCAATAAATATTGAAATATAGATATAAAAATAAATACATTGCTTTTACGATAAACAAAGAGAATAAATTTATAGCTACTAACAAATTTATATATATTTAATAATAGAAAGTATCCTAATATTTTATATGATTCATCATTTTGAGAATATTTTGCTGCTTTCATCAAAAATATATAAATAAACAAATATTATTTATCAAATGAATCATGAAAGCTTATATTTGAAAATGCTTTGAGATGGATTTGATGGTATTGAATATATTCAAAATGTAAATGATGCATATATTAATATGCAAAGCTAAATTAATTCGAATAACCGAAGTATCATCGACTAATTTCTAATTTAAATAAACGATTGAGTGACCAGACTATTACAAATGAACGTGGCTTAAAATACATATATCATTTTCCAATCCAACAAGCTGTCACATATAAACGATTTACAATAGTCCACATATCGTACAGCATCAATACTTCAATACACCGTGTAAAATACGGAAACATTATCAGAACCGGACCCTACTGAACAACGACCAATATTTATCACTAGATATAAATGCTGATTGTGTGTGTGAGCCAGAAGATACTAACGACAATACATCCTCGTTGTTTCTCTCACAACACTCGTAAAACTGCTGAAGCAATCTAACCGTAACCATAAGATCGTAACCGTAGCTGAAATAGTAACCGCCCTTATTCGCGCCCTTGCTTAACACCGACATTCAACACAATATTTCATTTGGTAGGTGCTATATGTATGGCGTTGTAAGTTTCATGTTGACAGCAATATTTCTTTCATATTTTCACGCTGTATTTATTGCGTCTTGTAATATTTCATTGCCGTTTTATCATAAAGTTAAATATTAAAGCAACAATTCTTTGTATTTGGAATATAACCAAAAAAAGATTACACTAAATATATTTGATTAAAAGAACATTTCGTTGTATTCGAAGTTCTGTACAAAAGTTAAACAAATTAATTTGAATTAAATAGTTTTAGAGCAACTACTTAAACTTTCAAGTATAAAGGAAGAATTTAAATGTTATAAATAATGTTGAGTAATAGGGAGTTTTGCAACTCCATAGTGTTTATATACTAGCCGTGCCAGTTTTAAAGCGCTTTTTAAACCAGTCAGAAATGCTATTTTTTTTTGTAAAATTATTTAAAGATTAAAAGACTCAATGAAACATTTTTTCAGAAGTTTTAAGGAACAAATTGAAAACTAGGATCTATTATTTTAAATTTAATCTTCATGCGCGAGCAAGTTTCCTTTAAGTTTCCTAAAGAGTAAATATTTTTTAAGTTTAGAAAACCAATTAATAAAAAAATTAATTGTATCTTATAGATAGATATATTATCTTTGGATTTTTTGACGAAAATCATTCCTAATTGTAATATTAAATCAAAATTATAAAATTAAAGTCCGGCAAGATCAAGTATTAAGTAATACACCAGTTTTATCACTTGTCTGGGTTTATTTTTTTATTTTAAGATAAATTATACATATAAGTACAATTTTTTGGATAAAATAAATAATCTTATAACATAATATATAATTATATTAAAAAAAAAAAAATCAAATTGTTGGGTCGATTCAACTCCGCGCGACTTTTTGAAGGGAAAGTATAAAACTACGGAATGTATTTATTGAATAAATGGCACCAATTATATTGTTTTATAGTTTTTGTTCAATAATAATCTNTATATATATATATATATATATATATATATATATATATATATAGATATACAGTTTTTAAAACGCAAATTCTAAGAAAGCGCCAAAAATATTGCGACAACTTTTCATATATCATTTCGTATAACAAGATTCATTTGCATTTAAGAATTAAATCTAGCTAAGTTGTAGTTTTCTGTACATTTTATTAAATTTATTTATTTTTAAAATAAATTATTTGACAATACTGAAAATAACACTTGGCATACTAATATTTTTATTTTACATTTTAGTTGTGATTATACGCGTTATGCCCGAAAAATATCTAAAAAACGCGAATTTATATAGTACGTAAAGTATATATTTATAAAAATGGTTTCATTTGTAATCAAGGAAAATTTATTGTTAAGGTATAATTTTGTAATTATTTAATTATATTAATTTTTATCTGTTTTACTGCAAATATTGTTATATTCACAAAAAACAAAACTAAATTAAACGACATTATAAATAATGAACTTTTTTGCATACACAACATAATTACAAAAGCAGAAAATTATAATAATATATTTCATGCTTTGTTGTGTTTGAGACACAACGAATATATAATTAAAATGTATATAAATAATTATAATCAAAGCAAAAATATTTAATTAAATTTAATTAACAAAAAGGTTAAATGTATAACAAAAGTTAGTTGAATATAGTACGTCTGTCAGATAAAATTTCGCTTCAGGAAATTGTAACATAGAACTTCGTTTCTGTGCTGATGGTTTTCAAAATGTATTTCAATTAGAAAGTTTGCAGCTGGTCGGCCATTTAACTCAGACTGAAACGCACTGAATAGTACCCTGTGGACCTTAGTTATATTAACTTAGTACGACTAAACTTTAGATTCGGCCAATGGTGAAATTCACATTACGAATACTACTTTTCAACATTACATTTTACTACTTTAACTTAATTTTATATCATTTAATTTGTTAAAAGGAGTTGCTGAGATTTTAGAACAATTTATCATCGAAATGTAGTGTTAAGTTTATAAGTTACCAACGTTATAGAAATGAAACTTTGCTTTAATTAGTCTATTAATGTAGAAATGCAGAATTTTGAAAAAGATATTTAATTTACAATGAATCATTAATCTTTTTTAAGAACTTCGTTAACTTCAGATTTGTATTAAGATAAAGAATAGATTTCCTTCCGAAATTAGTTTTTTATTGATAAGATAAGAATAAAAAGATTATTAAAAACTAATTTTATATCCATTATTCATTTTTCAGCATAATTTATGTCAGTAATATATTATTTCAATTCAATCAAAATAAGATTTGTAAGTTATTAAAATTTTTATTTACTTCATTTTAGTTAAAGTACAGTAGAAACCGCTTAAAATGACGAATTAATGGTGCATATACATTTAGTTTACGAATAATATATTCTGAACAAGTTTGGAATGAAGCATAATTCAGCTCGAGAGGAAAGCTTGTAGCCGTTGACAAGTGTTACAGTTCCACGAGAGTAGAATGACCATTCCAAACATGTTGCCAAATATAGTTTTTTCTAATACTAAAAATTTAGTTGAATTTTGACAGATAATTTAAAAAAATAGTTACCCTATTAAACACTAGTGTATAAATAATATCTTAAAATTGCGTAGAATATATTTATTTTCCATTTTATGATTGAAAATTATTCAAGAATGATATGAATTCCGTAATAGTATTAGAGAAATAAAAATTATATATCCTTAGATTTTTGTTTGATTTCATTTTAAAATTTCATAACGATATTTCTTATATCTATGTTATAAAGGCAATAGTTTCGTAAAACATTTTTGCATTCAAAATTCCAGCTTTAGTTAAGAAATCGTATCAATAAGAATCCGATAGTAGTATTATAGTCTTTTCTACAAGATACTAATAAGATATACGGTATAATTGATCGTAAAAAAAACTCAAGTTTCATTTGAAAAGTGTAAGATTATAACTTGTTACAATTTCTCATCACTGTAGTGCATATTAAGAAGCAATAGAAAGTTGAATTCAGCTGTAAAAATCATGAAAACTGTCGCTGTTTTTTTAAAAATCATAACTGATTTGTCAAAATATGTATAAATTCTTAACGTTCTAAAATACAAATATATACATAAGTATCTGTATTATCTATATTTATACAAAAAAGACATTTATATTTCGACATGATAATCTTCATTTGTTTTTCGATAAAATAAAAGAATGATATATTTTAAAAGCATTTAATACTGTTGCAAAAAAAATACACTTTTAAAACCCTTTAAATAATATTTTCAAATTGAAATAAAAATAAAAGAATGTAAAAATTTAAGGTAAGTATTCAAATAGGCTTTAAATGACGTATTGTTGCTATGGGTTTTCATGACATAATGGCATTAAAGTTTAAAAAAATCACAAACGGTTGCCAATTTAAATAATGAAGTTCATTAAGTGAATTGCCCCTGGGATGAATTTATCCTTCAAGAACTCATCTTCATTAAACTATAAATTGGCACAGAATTTAATTAGTGAGAAGTCACTGTCACATTAAAAATTAATATACAGTATGAAAAAACCTTTAAAGGGAAACCTATTTTTTTATATTTCCTTTTTATATGTATAAATACATTACTCGTTGTAACTGGATATACTTGGTTTTAAAAAATTGGGTTATGTCAGGACTATTATATTTCTTTTTGAAGAATTTTATGCCTAACAAAAAGAATATTTTTATTTATGTCACGTTGAACATAAATCATACTTAAAATAAACCCTTTGTTTGTTATTGTATCTTTTTTTGGAAAACAAGTCAATCGAAAAATACTCTTAAAAAGCTCTTATATGTAGAATTAGTTGACATAAATTATGTAATTTAGCAGTATAAATAATATAAATGCAATAAATACTAATATATTTTTTTCAATATTTGATAACAGTTTTTAATTGTTGTATATCCGTATATGTCCTTTTTTGAAATTAAAAGCAACAAAATAAAATTGCGAACAACATTGCAAAAGCGATTACAGATAAGCTATTTTTTTTAATTTATGAAACGTTTTTAAAATTAAATAAAAAATTATTCGTTCTCTGCGTAAAATATTATTTTTATGAGCGCAATGTAATTTCTTGCACAGTGTAAGAAAAGATTTAAATAAATTAAATAAAAATAAACAAATTTAAATGAATGTAAAATATAAAAGCAATGTTTTTCAAGATAAAATCTTATATTCTTTAGAAAATAAATAAAATAATGTGTTAAGCCAAAGCATGGGATGAAGATTTATATTAAAAATACATTATTTTTATTATTTGTAGAGAAAGCATTCAAATGCTTATATATTTTAATAACTTAAGATATTAATGCATAAAAGAAGGTATATATATTTTTATTTATTTGTTTAAATAGTTATAGATTTTGGTTAAAATCGTTTAGAGTTCTGTTTCATCTATCAGTAATCTGAAAACAATCAATAAAATATTCTGTTAGATCTTGATGAAACATATTTTTTATAATCTGGATCTAAACTGCAATAAATTTAAAAGTTTATCTTCGATTTTGAAAGAAAAACAAATATTTTTAGCTTTTAGAAATACATTTTTGATAGAACAGAATTACCAAACAAAAGTATTAAAAATGTAATTACTTATAAAAAAACTTGATGAAATAGTGATAATAAAAGAGATAAAACACGAAATTTCATGTGAATTCTAAAATAAATCCTTATAGAGATAATAATAACCGACAGCTGTTTAAAATGAAATTATTATTAATCATGTATATATTATTAACTAACGTATTCTGTATTAAATTGTAAGCAGAGCATTAGTCATACAGACACAGCGAATATAGTTTTGTGTATGAATGGTATATGTATAAACTCAAAACCCTGGTGCTTTTTCCACCCCGTCAAAGGAACTACATGAATATTAATGACTGTTGGAGACTAATGCCACTCAACAATAGGGTGAACTTTATTATTGTACCGTGCTCATGGATATTATACATTTTTGAACGCGTAAACCTGCGGGAGGTTTTATATTAACTTTTCGCTTCTATTTTAAAATATGTTTAAATACGTTTCGACCAATAAAAATATTTTTATTTCACCTAATGAAAGCTTTTTTATTGAATTTTTAGATTATTAGCAGTTGCAATGCAATATTTATTATATCCAAAACTGGTCTATGGTTAAACCAGTCTTTTTCTTGTTCTTTTCCAGCATTATTTAGAGTTCTAATATATTAAATCAGTGTTGAATCACTTTCAAATCACTTATGAAGTTTTTGATGAAGTTTTTAAATTGTATTCAGTATATTTTTATATCAGTTTTATAATGAACTGATCATAAATCGATTTTGAATTAATACTTTTGATTTTACCGGAATTTTGAAACGGATTTTTAATTAGTTTTTAAATACCAGATTGTCTTTTAGTTTTTGGTGGTTCTAAAATAAATTATAATTTTCTAAATGAAGTACACCCTTACTAAATGGATTGATATTCTTACTACTTTTGAAAAAAATAGTCTATTTTTGAGGTATTTTTTTTATTGTAAAAAACTAAAATGTAGAAAATAGCTTGACTATAGTCATGTTTCTTGCAAAAATGGTTTAATTTTGGCATTTTATTTTTATAGTTAACATCAAAAGGTAATATATATATATATATA
>NEEE01006950.1:0-11883 GCA_002278615.1 Pogonus chalceus | reverse complement strand
TATATATATATATATATCTGTATATCTAAAGTTTCAGCTTGATAGGATAATTATTTCTCGAGATTTTTGCAAAAAAACTAAAATGTTGGAAATCGGCAAACATAGCTAGACTACTTTTACCAAAAATATCCTATTTTTCAGGTATCTTAGGCCAAAAATCGATTTCGAATTTAATGAAATGCATACACATATGCAAAATTTAATTATTTTTGCAAAAAACTAAAATATTGAAATTTATAATAACTTATGGGTTCAAACAATTAACGCAGAGATGATAAGATTTCATCGTAGATTTAAAAAAAATGCATTTTATAAAGATTTCGATTTAAAATGAATCCAATAGATTAAATCTTGCACTAATACCCATTATTGGTTTACCAAAGCGTACACTTCTAATTTGACGGCGCTTAAAAAGGTTGAAGGGTGTTAGATCTTGTGTGTTCACGTCACATTCGATATCCACGTCATAACTTCCGGTTGAACGGACGGTAAGGGCGCGAGTTATGCCACGGAAGACCCAACCGTTGCTGATGCTGACGCGGTGGACGCGTGCCAAGTCAATTGGTCGTGATATTCCCGGTTCGGGACTAACTTCAATTGGGTTCAATATACAGAGACGGATTTTGTTATTTACTTTTTCACTTCAATTTCATTATTATACCAATTAGTTTTCTCTTTCATATGTTGTTACTTATAATTAACTAGCTTTAAATAAATAAAAACACAGTTATTCCTTTTCTTCACAAAACTTTATTTATTACTAATGCACATTTCGAATGCCAAGCATTCATTATCAGAGTACTCTGATGAAAGGAATAACTGTGTTTTTATTTATTTATATTTATCTTCACGTAGTTCAAACAATTAATAAATTTAACTAGCTTTAGTTATATTCAAATTAAATAAATGAAGCAAATAAAACATTTGTAGTTGTGTGTTAATTACAAATTACATAATTAATGTTGACAGAAAATTCAACATTGAACAGATGAATCATTACGATAGTTTAAATTAACTATAATAGATTGAACTGATAAGGATTCTATACACGCATTCAATTTACTGTTGTATAAAACTATGTTCATAATAGTTAAACGAATATATATTTTATAGTTAGGGAAAATTAAGCTTTGTATTTTTGCAAAATTTCAGCAAAATTGCTATATTATTTAACAAAATATTAGCAAAAAACGTAAACACTTAAAATTGAAATAAATATCTGATGTAATTTTTGCAAAATTGGATTATTTTTATTACTTTATTACATTTTTCGACAATATTCATGGTATTAGTTAAAAAATTGCATTGTTTTACGATTAAAATTAGATTAAATTGGAAGGTTTCTATTTATAATGAGATAAATTAAAAGATGAAATAAATAATTTTGAAAATAAGATGTAACAAAAGATAAAATTAATTCTTGTGTATTTTTTGATAGTGATAAAGTAAAGATTAAATTTTATGCCAGCCCTGCATTGGAAAATAGTTCGTATCTTCGTGGTTTGGGAGGATCAACTGTAGATATTGGCTTTGTTAGCTAGCCGCGTTCAATCCCTCCTAGAACGTAACAAGCTGAAAGGAATACAATGGTTCTCTGTCTCCCACCAGCAACACTGTTACCACTACACTACAACAATCATCCCAAGTCAGTATATAGTCCCCCTTTGCTTGCTTTCTTGTCGCAGTCGAAAGCTCTTCTCTTTTTTCCCTACTAAATATTCTGCATTCTTGTTTGCATTGTTTTACATGCCAATCGTGGCCACGGGATTATCACGTATAATGCTCAATTTCACCATGTCGGATCGGATGTTGGATTGTTAGTGCCCCGACTATGACTACGGTCGGGGTGCATAAGTGTCCTTGCTATTTCTGTGTTTTTATTGTAAAGCTTTGTTCACTCAATTTAAAATAGATTCTAATAAAAATTATTCATTTTCATTTCAATTTAAATATGCTAAATGACTGACAAATTACCATGTATTTAATACATATATTATAAAATGTAATGTTCAAAAAAAATTTTTTTAATTTATTTTGAAGCTTCGGTTGAATATACATATTAAACATTTTAGATTTTATTTTTAATACAAATTGAGAGAGTTTTAAAATTAAAGAAAGAAAACAGATGAAGACGTTTTTAAAGAATCTAGACTTAAAAATTTAATTCCATATCCTATTATAAAATCTTAAAAAAACATTAAATATATATATCTTATTAAAAATGTTAAATTAAGCGCAAACAACTAGTCGAATTTATTATTATTCTTCATGATAGTCTAATACCCGAAATTTGTGAAACTTAAGAGCCGACAGCATCTTTTATCAAATATACAATTATGTTTTTTTTTTAGTTGTCTTAAAATATTTATTTTAAATAAATATAGAACTTAAAAACAATGGCGCGCGTTTAATTACGCAAATCAGAAAAAGTAATAAAATATTTTAAATATATCACAAGTATAATATATCTCAAAAATATAAGAATGTTTACGAATTATAGATAAGAAATAATATTTTATTGAATATTTTTACCTGTAAATACTACTTTTATCATATTATTACCTACTTTCGATAATTTCTTTTTTAAATTGGATATTTATATATTGTTACAGCAGGGCCCGAATAAAAGCAGTCCCCGTTGCAAAGTTGACTGTTTGACGGGGAGAGAAAACTGAATACGGGGGCTCTAACATTATAATTATAAAAATGCACATATATTATATCATTTTCTTAGATATTAATCTAATACTATGCAATTGAATTGTTAATCCGTAAAAAAATTGGCGAGCAAAGCAAAACAAAATAATAATTGTTTGGAACCTTAAACATACAAGGAATCAAGATCACATGGCTAGCTAATATTTTTTTTAATTGAAATATTTTTCGTTTTATATTGTGCAACAGATATCTTATGAAACTATTCCAGGGTGAATTTTTAATTTTTAATAAAAACATTTTTATGTAGTCATGGATTATAATATAAATATTAAAATAATTTTTACTTTTATATATAGTAAGAGGTAATTTAACGAATAGTTTACTTAAGTTTTATTTGTTGAATAATTGTGATTACATTGTATTAAATTTTAGAGTAATAATAAAATCTTGCTTATAAAAATTTTGTAAAAAAAGTTGAACTCTTATAGAGTACTAGTATAAAAGTTTTACGTCAAAAGTCAAAAATGTATATACATATAACGGTTAGCACAATTGAATTTCCTTTCCGTAGCTTTCCAAGTCGACTTTAGTTCAAGTCGGCTCAAAGAACCTTCAGGCTACACACGTGAACATCGAATAGCAACATGGCAATATTCCCTTCGTGTAACCCCTGAAAGTTGCCGCGTTCGGCAAGCCATTCAAAGCACACTTGGCTAAATTGAAAGTGTCAATAGGATTTTTTCCGTGAAAAGATAAATTGGTACACAGACTCAGAACCATTACAGATGAAACGTGTTCATGTTATGGTAAAAATACGCGACTAAAAACCGTATTACGATTGAGTTTCAGTCAAAGAAATTACTGAAATTCTAGCTGGCTTGGAAGTTAATGTATTTTTTTCATTAACTACGTACAAAAACTGTTATAATATGGTTTTATATTTAAGCAACGTTTTCCTAATATCAAAAAATACTACTTATTATTGATATGTAAATATGTAAATATTCTTAAACGTTACTTAACTTAACTTACTGGCCGATTAATTTCCATCTTTTGTTGACATTTATTTGTTAGCACAGTTTAAATTATTTTAATGCACGAAATGAATTATTATTATAATAAATAGTCTTATTATTGCACTATATATATTTTAAAACACAGTTATAGTTGACAGATGATTTGTCAAAAATAAAAAAATATGTCTTTAACGTGTGAGCGCGCGCGGTATACTAACTAAATAGCAGGTATAAACCATTTTTTAATTTTTAATCAGTTACGTGAACGTGACTTTTGTCAAAATAAAAATATAAATTCAAGGTTAAATATTTCATTTCTTGCAATTTTATATATTTTTCAATAAAACTACTTGAATTAAATTATATTTTATTTCCAAATGTATGTGGAAAATATAGAATTTCCATAAATTTTCTTTTTTGATTGTTATTTTGTTGTTATGGCAATAATTTATAGTTTTTTTTTTATAATTTTCAAGCAAAAATCATTTAAAAATAAAGTGTTAAAAAATTAAAACCATAGTCCAATAATTTTTGCCAAAAATGGCCTATTTTTGAGTTTTTATTTTTCCAGCACAAGTCGATTAGGAATATAAAAGGTGTATTTCTAGTTTAATAGCGGATCTATTTCGTGAGATTTTCGCAAGAAACTAATATGTTGAAAAACGCGTAAAATAGTTGGATATGGTCCAGTGATTTTTGCTAAAATGGCTTATTTTTCGGGTACAAATCGGGAATATTATGAGACCTTTATTTCTAAAAATTCAGCCTAATACCGCAATTATTTCTCGAGGTCTTTGCAAAAATATGAAATGCAGAAAAATGCGAAAAGTAGTTAGACTATAGTCTAATGTTTCAAAATTGTTAAAATCTGAAACGCGTCAATAATTTAACAACAAATTAATGTATTTTAATGTTATATTGTGAACAGATTCAGAATATATGAAATTAATTTCTTATCTTAAAAATATATAATATTACTATTTTTTACTATTATTTTTTAAATTTGTGTTAATTTTCAAAATCTCTTCTCTTTATATTCCCTAATTAAATCCTTATAACTTTGTTAATATTTAATTAGAAAACAAATTAATAATTTTTTTGTATTTGTAAATAGTTCGAATACTTTAATTTAGTAAAGTAATATATTAATAAATAGTTAAATACACATTATTAATATTTACTGATTTTATATTTTTGGTTAAAATTATTTATAATTTATTTTTATTTCAAATAAAACATTTATTTTTAAAAATAAATGTTTAATTTGTTTTTTTTTTGTTCGAAGCGACGTAAATACTAGAGCAAGCGCTGTGTGTTTATATTTTAATAAGTTAGTCATGTTTTCCATGAATACTGAAGAATTTCTATAATCTTTCTTACTCTGTTTTTAATAAAGAAAATTGATTGGAAAACATAATATGTATAATATTTTAAACAAATGATTTAAGAATTTAAATTATATTATTATCACAGCAGCATTTTTAACTGAAACATTTTTAATATGTATTAATGCATTTTGTAAATCAATTTTCATAATAATAATTCAAATATGAGTAAAAAATTATTCTTGTCAAACTGATAATAATCAGTAGTAAATGATTTTTACGATCATGCAATAAAATGTATACGAAATGACTAAAATAGTTGTTCTAATTTCAGTTGTAGTATAGCGTGAGTACTATCAAGTTTTCGCCCCCATTAACCTTCTAGATAAATGTTTTTTATGACAGTAAAGTATTGATTCAGGTTAAATTTGGCAAAAATGAACTACATTTTTAAATTGTAATTTACGCAATCTGATTTAGTAGTAACGTAAGAATTTGTAAACTAAAAATAGAATATAATCAATGGCACAGAACTTTATTTTCATAAAATCGAAAGATCAATATTTAATGCAATGTATAAAATTTTAAATTAAAATTTAAACTAGAAGATTATTTTTGTTGCTCTTGGATGAATTATAAAATACATTTTATATTTAATGAAAAACTTCTCTTCTTCATCCTGAGAAGAGAAGTTTGAACGAGATGGTATTTTTAGTTTTGTAGTGTTGATTGATGTTTGACACATAAAATATTTAAGCCCCCATCGATTTCCCGATGAGAAGCGGATAATCTGCAATTTATCGATTACATAAGGTGTACATGTGGGATGTGGGTCAGTTGGGGGGACTTAGTCATTTCCCGTGCGTCTCATCTGTCGTTTTCAGCAGTCACATTCGCTTTTCTCTTCCCCACTTCAATGTCATCCATTCCATGGAGCGTCTCCAGGGAGTTAACCCCGCTATATCCGCTGTTTGTGCCAGAATCTTCATGTTGTTTGCGCTCCGCACGAAAAGAACACGTTGGCCACCGTTAAGAACAAATAGCCTACTCTGTGCTTAGTCGTTGCGAACTTGCCTTTCTCTCTTAGCTTCTGCTCGTGTATTTGTTCGTTCCCGTGTTTATTTAGTTGTGAGGATATACTCCGTGTTTATTTTGTACATGTCGTCTGCAGTTCGCTTGGAATAAATGAAATAATTCATTTGATTTTACTATTTGTTCACTGATGAAACGAGCTTTTGTTTAATTTGTGTATTGAACGTAGGATAAATGCACTTTTTGTTTTCATTTAGTTTCCATGGCAACATTGCTATACAAATTATAGACACGTATATAAAATTTAAGTGGTGCAATAAGCTTTAAAATATCGATGAATATTAATAGAAAAGAATTTAACATTATATAGATCTAGTCATCGTCGTAAATGTCAAATGCAGTAATATTTCCATTTCTTATATTAAGTAACAATTCGCTATTTTTATGGATATATTTATAGGGTTCTCCTTTGGCCTGGAATAAATTTAACCTTTAATTTTAACCTTTATAGGCAAGTTGGTCATAAAATGCATCAATGTATGAGATCTCTTTTAACAGGTACAACGTGGACGTAATAGGATGAGTATTGGATAGTCATAGGCCACAGAACAGCGTAGAGTCCCCCGGTAAAGTAGGGAGCGGTTTCGGTTGAACTCGGGATTACATGCGAACGTGTCAGGAAGTAATAAATGCCTGCGATGAAGGGGGAGCTTACAACACCGGCCAAATTAAGTAACTCGTCATTATCTTGCTTTCTTCTTTACTCTGATGAGTTCGTTTAGTTATGTTTTGTTATGCTTTCTACGGTTTTTATAACCGTACTTTCATTTCTTAATTTTTCTCTCTAGGGACATTTTCTTTTAGATTTTCAGTATCTTTGACAAGATTAAATTCTTAAGTTGTAAAAGAAATGATACATTAAAATTATATCGTCGAAACTACGAAAAACTCAAATATAAGATAAATTAAATTAAAAACGTATTGGTCACATTTCTTAATCGATTTAAAAATAGAACTGTTTTATACAATATACATTGTATACTTTTAAAAAGATTAATGTGAAAGAAATTTTTTGAAGTAGGTAAAGTAATAATTAACGATAAAGTTCAGGTTACATGTAAATTTTAATCGCAATATTGCATGTTTATTATTCAACACTTTATTGTTCCGTAAATTTGAAGGAGTTTTTTAAAAGTAGTTCAGCGATTATTGATATACTGAAATTTAAATTTGATAATTATGCAAATTTACATTAGAATACAAACAAATGAAAATAAAAATTTTACTACTAAATAGGCTTTGAAAGCTAAATAATATTCGAGAAATCGTAGTGTATAGTCTTACTATTTCCCCTAAATTCGACCGATTTTAAAATAGCTTGTATTATATATAAAATGATAGAAAAATCTATGGCAAATATAATGCCGAAGAGCGTTTCCTAATAATTATTAAATAGCTTAGTTTCGTCGAGAAATTAGCAAAACTGTAAATGCACAAAATCAGCAAAAATCGTTAGTGTATAATCCTCCTTTTTTAACAAAGCAAAACAAAAAGAACAAAACTGGACGTCTAGTGATTTGTATATTGTTATAATATAGCAAAAGATACATTTAAAATTTTCTTAAAGTATCAGTGAGCTTGCCTGGATCCCGTGTAATCCGCGTTAAGTGCAAAGTGCACAGGCGGACATGTCGGAATTTATGACGATAGTCCCGAGGATGTTTCACAATAAAACGAGGAAATAGCGTGGAATGAAACGGAACGTATAACGGAACATCTGGCCTACGTTAAAAGATGTTCTGATGGGTAGTAATACTTTCTTTGCGTGTCATCTACGAGTATACTTACTCCGCGAATAATTTATATATCGAGAAACGGAGAAAGAACCTAAATTTAATGGATAAAGATATTGGTTTACTCTATTTTACCCCTTGCTGTTTAAATAATAATATTATTCATTTCATGTAATGAATATTTTCTTCATACATGTTTCATCTTATCTTGTCAAAACGAAAGATACAAGACATTATTTATATGAAGGTAAGTTTGTATGAAGTTTTGTAAAAAGTCATTAGTTAATGGATCTCGGAAGGTTTATAAGAAATATATATGAAAGGAATGGGAAACTTATATTTTATTTTTTTCTTTGCTTTCGATATTCGAAAGAAAATAAATAAATAATAATATTATCTTTAAGGGGGCACCCTATCCTGACAGCTCTAAAGAAAAGTGATGTTCAAGAATTTTTTAAAGTGTTAAATAACAATCGAATCATTTGTAGTTTTTTATCTATTGTTACAAGTATTTTAATTATTATTAAAAAAATGTTTGAAGTAAAAATATTCATATTTGTAGTAGTAGACTTCGGCGTCAGACACCACAAAAAAAAAAATGCACCTCCATGGGTGCCAGTTGGGATCAGTCCTTATACAAAGTAGAACAAAATCGTTTAGATATCTTTAAACTATATTAGATTGCCTAACATGAAAAATAGAATTTTTTGAAAATGCAAAAATTTGCAAAAATAGCTGCAGTTTGAAAGCAATTTTTTTTTCGTGAGAATAAAATGCAATATATTTCTTTATAAAAAATCGAAAAATTAAAATATAAAAAAAATACTATGGTATCCTAATTAATTTAATTGAATGGCTAGCAAGAAAAAATGGCACCCAGTTTAAGAAATGTGGTTTCGAGAAAAACGCATTTAAAGTTTTTGGTACAACGTATTGTACGNTACAAGTATTTTAATTATTATTAAAAAAATGTTTGAAGTAAAAATATTAATATTTGTAGTAGTAGACTTCGGCGTTAGACACCTCCAAAAAATGCACCTCCATGGGTGCCAGTTGCGATCAGTCCTTAAACAAAGTAGAACAAAATCGTTTAGATATCCTTAAACTATATTAGATTGTCTAACATGAAAAATAGGATTTTTTGAAAATGCAAAAATTTGCAAAAATAGCTGCAGTTTGAAAGCAATTTTTTTTTTCGTGAGAATAAAATGAAATAAATTTCTTTATAAAAAATCGAAAAATTAAAATATCAAAAAAATTCTATGGTATCCTAATTAATTTAATTGAATGGCTCGCAAGAAAAAATGGCACCCAGTTTAAGAAATGTGGTTTCGAGAAAAAACGCATTTAAAGTTTTTGGTACTGCAGTTAACGTATTGTACGTCCTCTACAAATTTTCTTGTATCTTTGCAATGACTTCGAATATCAATAAACCAGGGATTTAACGGAGGTAGTTTTATTGGAAACGAAGTCGGACNAAAATAAAAATTAACTTTAAACAACAGTTAGCAAATTAAATCAAATGAATTGACTCTAAAGGTGGAATATTATATTTAGTAAACAAAAGCTTCGCAACTTTTTGTCCATTTAATCTATTTCTCAAAGTGTCATAGATTAGACCTCCAATTAAAACCTTCGATTTAAAAGTTTCGGAACCGAAGTCGAAACCGGAGGTGTAATAACAATCAGATGTTCCGATATATCGGAATCGGAATCGAAGCTCCGTAACATCCCTACAATAAACCCTTTTAAAGGGTCATTTTAAACAGTAAAAGAAATAGATTTATGCAAAAAAAACGATTTTTTGAAACCATCAGGGCGGGGTTTCCCCTTAAATAAAAACACTTCAAAAAACTGAAAATGTAATAAAGAGTCATTATTGTTTTCAGCATTAACTTCTAGATACGAAATCTTAGAATATTTTTATTTAGTGAAGAAATACATATATTAAAGTGTAAATGAAAAAAAGGTAAGATAAAGAGACAAATGATATCGATTAGAGTAAGTAATTAGATAAATATTAGATTCGTTTTGTTTGCAAGGTCCATAATGATCAGAATTCGAGATTGGCGCTCACATTCATTCACTGTTATCAGATTGTAATTAAAATATACACGTTGGGGTTCGGCGTGCCGTAGTAATTGGCTAATTCTGTCGGCCTCGTTGTATCTGCTTTGTATAACAGAGGGCAACCGCATGGCAAATTCACCCCTGTTCGTTAGTCACCCTTCGCCAGCGGCCATGGCTCAGCGGCTGAGCGGGTGTATGTCTGAGGGATGTTGCTACAGCATTTTGTGTACTCTGTGCGGTTCAATGTGACTGTGTTTTCAGTTTGTGCTGGTCTTTTACAGGATTGGACTGAAATAACTGTTTTCTTTAGCGAGAATAAAACAGTTACCTTTAAATATACATTATTTAAAAATCTTAGAGCATACCACAAAGACTATAAATGAATTTTATATATTAATGTCTATGGAATTATAAAAAAAAAAAAAATATTCTATTTTAATTGAAAATAAATGTTTAGTAAATATGATACTATTATAATTGTGTAAAATATCATAATATATAATAATTATATTTCTGGGCTTATTAAGCTCAAAAAGCCCTGTGCCATTTGACAAACTATATACACCTATCCCTTAATTTATGCGGCTTTCTTTTACGCGGTAAATTAGATTGTTATTTAAACGGTATTTTTATATGCGATATCAATTTTTACAAACTAAATTTATGCAATACAAAATTCTATTGTTAAAAGTAACAAATAGTAAATCACCCTTCTATAACAGAGTGGTTTCTTTATAGCGCGAAATAAAAATGGTGCCTTCCCTCCTATAGCGCGTTTTTTAGTAGTTTACCAAGTTTCAAAATATTATCTTTAATTCTATATAATTCTATAAGATTTTTTTTCACTATTTTTTATTGAATTTACAAACTCAATTTTTGCAATTTTAATTTGCGTAAACAATAAAACCTGGAATCAATACTTTATGTAACTATATATTACTCTTGAATATGAGAATATATAGAATAGATCTATAAGATACATGTAAAATATTAAATATTATAATATGATTTAAACTTTAAACTATTTATTTCAATTTGTAACAAATAAATAGTTTTTAATAACACGCAAAAATTTTTAAGGATTTTAGTTATTCTTATTTAAAGTTACGAAGAAAATTAAAAAATCATTTAAGCTTATATAAAAAATATAAAATAAAATATTAAAGGTATAGAAATGGAAAGGAAATAATTGAATCCATCTCTGCATTTTTATCGTACATTACTATTTCCTATATTACTCTATCTTTTTCTCTTCGTGTCGAATTACCCTAATTGCAAGAGCCCAATCCTCCTCTCGCTTTGCCTACACCATGTTTTGAGTGTTCTGCTCCTTTGAACTGCGTGTGCAGTCTTTACTTTACACTCCAACCGTTCGTTTGTATATTTCACTGCATTTACTGAACGTAAAGTGAATCTATGTGCCTGTGTTAATTAATTACTTCCGACTGAAGTATTTCATAATAATACCAGTTTAAAAAATTCTTCAAAAAATTGTTTTCAAAGTTATGTTATTGTATCACTTTAGTGTGAAATGTAAAATAATGCAAAATAAAAACAAAACGAACTTAATATTGAAAAATACATATTAGATAACAATGATTAATTTAATGCATCCAATCAGAGTCGATATGTTACACATAACAACATATACAGTATAAGTACAAGATATCAGTGAAAAGTCTCTGAAAACTGCAGCTGCTTCGTACAGTGAAGCAAATAACGTTGGTCTAAAATAAAAAGATATCAGTTTTAGTGACTTTTCAGTACATTGAACAACTTTTTTATAAATATAACAATGCATTAAAACAGCACCTAATAATCTTTACAATTTTTAACTTACATAAAATAAATCTTTCCAATATTAAAGAAAAAAACGAACATTCTTAAAAATATTATTCTTATAATGCACTGCAATTTATGTATTACCTACATTAACTATTCTATGCAATTTTCACTAGCTACTACAGTCTAATATATTTTTATTTATTT
>NEEE01006891.1:34285-52536 GCA_002278615.1 Pogonus chalceus | reverse complement strand
CCCTACCACCCCGTCAAGGTGATGCTTCACATAGGTAGGGTTAAGTATATTCAAAGTTTCAGCTTAATAGCCCAATTATTTGGCAAGATTTTTGCAAGTACTTTCAATTTAAACTTTACTTGGAATAAAAATAAGCATTATAATTTATACTACACACATTTATCAAATTTGACGGCACAGTAGTTGAGAAATAAATTGTAAAAAAAAATTTTTTAAATCAGTAAAAATCGTAAGGTTATCGCTTTGCTTTTTTTCTTAAAAATGGACTAATTTTAAGGATATCTGGACTTTATATAATATAATAGAGAATTCATCAGCGGATGCAATGCTGAAGACCGTTTTCAGATATTCTTAGTTTCAAAATACTAAAAAATGCTTAAAACCAGTTGAAAACGTAAAGTTTTAGTCTTTCATTTTTCTTAAAAATGAACTAGTTTTTAGTATGCTTAGACTGTATAGACTATAATAGAGAATTTAATGGCGAATGCATTGCTGAAGACCGTTTTTTTTTTTTTTTTATATTTATCTTAGTTTTCGCAAAATACACTCAAAATGCTTAAAATCAGTAACAATCGTAAAGTTATAGTCCTCCATTTTTCTTAAGAATGGGCTAATTTGTAGTATATCTGAACTTTTTTTATCAAGAGGGTTAGCCTTTGTTTATTTTTTGCCAAAAATATTTTTTGTCTAATATTGACATGTGAGATGTTTTCTAGTTAATTTTGGCATGAGGAAAATGCTTCCGGCCTCAGTTTTAATATATTTATATTACTTTTTAAGTAAAAAATTAAAAACTTTAGAAGTGTACCAGTAAAATGGTATAAAATAAAACACTTTTACATAAAAATCATGCTTTTAGCAACTAAATAAGATCCTTTATGCAATAGGAAACAAAACAGAATTTTTTTTTTGCAATTTTATCAAGGGGTTAGCCTTAGATTTTTATTTGCTAAAAACACTTTTTTTAATATCGACATTCAAAATATGTTTCTTTGTTAATTTTGGCAAGAGGAACACGCTCCCGGCCTAAGTTTTACTATATTTATAATACTTTTCGAGTAAAAAATTAAAAACTTTAGAAATGTACCAGTAAAATAGTATTAAATAAAACATTTTTTACATAAAAATCATGCTTTTAGTAACTAAATAAGATCCTAAATGCAATAGGAAACAAAACAAACAAAATTTTTTTTGTGAAATTTTATCAGGAGGTTAGCCTTTAGTTTTTTTTACCAAAAACACTTTTTGTCTAGTATTGACATTCAAAATATATTTTTAGTTAATTTTGGCATGAGGAAAACGCTCCCGGCCTAAGTTTTTCTATATTTATAATACTTTTCGAGTAAAAAATTAAAAACTTTAGAAGTGTACCAGTAAAATGTTATTAAATAAAACATTTTTTACATAAAAATCATGCTTTTAGTAACTAATTAAGATCCTGAATGCAATAGGAAACAAAACAAAAATTATTTTTTTTGTGAAATTTTATCAAGAGGTTAGCCGTTTTTTTACCAAAAACATTTTTTGTCTAATATTGACATTTAAAATATGTTTTTAGTTAATTTTGGCATAAGGAACACGCTCCCGGCCTAAGTTTTACTATATTTATAATACTTTTGGAGTAAAAAAATAACTAGAAATGCTTAAAATTAGCCAAAATTTTATTATAGTATTCTTTTTTCTTAAAAATTGGTTAATTTTAAGTATGTGAGAACTTTATATAATAAAACAGAGCAGTGATTCTCAACCTTTTTTTGTCGCGGCACACTTTTAACTATTTCAAAATTGGACGGCACTCAAAGAAAATTTTTTTTTTCTATTTAAACTTTCCTTATAATTAAAATAAGCATTACAATTTTTACGATATACATTTTTTAAATTTGGCGTCACAGTGGTTGAGAAATACTGAACTAGAATGTTGAGAATTGCTTAAAATCACTTGACTATTGTCCAGTGCTTTTTGTCAGAGTGGACTATTTTACGGGAATTTTTTGTGACAGGATTGTATTAGAAACATTATCAAACGTTTATAATGAAAGTTTCAACTTAAAAGCACAATTATTTATTGAGATTTGTGAAAAACTAAGATGTAAAAATCGCAATAAATCGTTGTATTTTCTTGCCAAAAATTGCTTATTTTTGAGATATTATATTTACTTTTGCCTGGAAATTTTTCTAAGATTATATTAAATCTACATCTTTTATACTTTACACAATTTTTTTGTAATAATTTTCTATTAGCATGAACCTTTAATAAATTTAATAATTATTTTTTTTTAATTATAATATTAATATATTTTAAGTAAATTGTGTAAATTTTGTTTTTCATATAACAACTTTTGCATTTAAAACTTTTCTTTTATTAAAAAACTATTTCATGCTGTGTTTTATTAGACAAGGTTTTGGAATAATTTTAGATTTTATATTTAAAATTAGTGGTTTGAGCTTAAAATTTCCCGGCGTGGAAAACTTTTTTGTTTGCAGCCTTATAAATAACGCCATTATCCGGGCAATACATAAAATATTTTTAACTTTCAAAGTAATGATAAGAAAATTAAAATGTGCAGAAAACCATTTTGAAAGTTTCAAATAAATTCGATAACCACTTTACTTTCAAACTTCTCCTTAAAAAATGAGATAAAATAAAGCATTTAATTACAGTTCCCCCCTTAATTATTTGTTTATACATACAAAATTATATATAGTTTATTAGTTTATAATAGAAAAATTTATTTGAAATACTGTGAAGTGTATATATTTGGAGTTTTAGCTTATTAGATTTATTATTATTCCAGGTATTTGTAAAATGCCAAAACCAAAAATATTATGTTTAATATTGCCGGGAAACGTTTCTAAGGTAATTTTCAATGTACAATTTTAAAACTTTACTTAATTTTAAAATGGTCTACTTAGAGGTATTATTTTTATGGTATTAATCAATTTAGAAGTTAATAATGCATGCATATCCAAAGTTATATATTCATATTTATTTTTTATAATATAATATTTCAACGTACTTAAAGTCAGATAAATATAGTAAAAGACAATAAAATTTGTATCTTAATATATAATTCACTTATTATATTGAAATAAAAATGTACTTACATTAAAGTCTTTTCACCACTTTTGCTAAAGTAAAATCACTGAAACTTCAATTCGAATGAAATTTTTAATCGAAAGACACGGTCTTTTATTTATAGTATGTATAGATAACAGAAATCGGTGTTAGTAGGTTATTTCTTATAAAAAAAAATCACCGTGCACAAAATACTGAATCGCAGTGATTATAAAGTGCATATATTGTCCGTAGAAATTAATACTTATGAGAGATATATATTCATACATTGACTCTACACATTTAATATGAAAGTGTTAAAGATATTTCCTTTATGTTAAACCTTGAAATTATATTCTATTATCCAAATGAAGATTATTTTTATGTTTTAATTATTATTGTTTTATTATCAATTTTTAATTAAGATAAAAAATTATATTTATGTTTACACTAGAAAATAATTCGATAATTCATTTTTTTACAAATAAATATATATTTTTTTACGTAAATTACTGTAAAATACAAATAACAATTGTACAGACGTAAATATTTATGATAAAAAACAATTTATATTTTTATTCTAAGAAAATAATAAACCTTATCATCTGATATAAATTAATATGTTTTTAATTATTTATTTATTAATTTACATATTTTTTTAATTGATAAAGCTTTTGCTATAAATAAAAAAAACACTTTGCTTTAAATAATACTAACTAATAATTCTTAAATAATAAAATAAATAATTACTAAAAATTACATATTTCATTATTGCCAAAATTATTATTTTTATATTTAACTATTAATTTACAACGTTTCTGTTGAACATATAAATCAATATTTTCCAAAATTTTATTAAAAACTTCATTATCTTCACATTTTTCATACAATTTTAAAAACATTAACATCAAAGATTCATCATATTGTTTATTTTCAAATATTTTTAATTTTAAATGTTGAAAAGCTTTATTGAAATCATCAAGAAATATTAAAAATGAATCATTTTTTGATACATATAAATATTCAATTTCATTATTTAAGTGTTTATTTTCATAAATTGTATTAAATAAATTTTCTCGGATATATTCCAAAGTTCCAGTTTCAATATTTGATGCTTCAATATTATTAGAAATATTTTTTAAATGTTCTAATTTAACTGATGTTTTATTTTCAAGTGTTAATCGTTCTAATCCATTTAAAAGAAATTTAACTTCATTTAAAATAAGTATTTTATATGTTGCGTTACTTATTTTCGTGAGGCAATTTTCGATGGATTGTTTTTTAAGTGTTTCTGCTTCATTATTTGTTGTACTTAAAGTTTCTTGTGTTATAATTGGTTTGAAGCACATTATCCTGAAATTGAAAATTTTTATTCGTTAATTAATTAATTCATAATTACATTTTTTTAATATAAAATAAACAAGACATTATAGATTTTTTTCTTTATGTTAAATTACTCACCATAATAAAATAATGCATAAACAAAATTTTATAACTTGTAATTCCGTCATTTTATTTATTAAATATTAATAATATCACAATAATTTTACCACAAGTTTGCTCAAAATACAGACTGATACTTATAAAACACTATATATATTCTGAACTCATTCAACTCACTTAATTAAATTTAATTAAGGTTAGAATTCAATTTTAATGAAATGTAAACGAAGCAAACATACACGGCTTATATTACATATAGATATTTATCAAAATACTAAGCATTGATAAGTGAATAATATTTTATTCATACAACTTAAAATATTTATAACAATGCGTAATAAAATATGAAATTCAAATGTTGAATTGTGTTAGATTATTTAATAAAATAGCAATATACAATTGTTATTAATTCATAAATATTTACATAAATATAAAAAAAAAAAACCACGAACAATGTTTTATTTTCGTTGTATTTTATCGAATTATAAACAAAATTATTTCTACATGAACAAAATCAAATAAAATTTATCTGTTTTATGGATAACCTTGTATTTTATTTTAAATTTTGGTTTGTTTCTTGTTTTATATTTGAATATTATCTTCTAAATTCATTTAATGCCTTCCTAGAAATAAAACTATTAATCAATACGATACTAATAGTGTATATTAATTATTATATATGTACGTAATTGGAAGTCAATCAATGATTTTCCAAATATATAATGTAGATAATTGTTAATCTTCTTTCTAAAAATAAATANAAAAAAAAAATAGTAATATTATAGTCGTCGCCACGAAACAATGTAATTGCGTAATCATTGTAATTGTTGTTGTAAACAATGTAAATAAAACCTGCATACACTGCATAAATAAAATTTCGAATTAAGTTGCGACGTACTTCCCATTATTGAGCTAAGTATTAAGAAAATGAAAAAGATAATAACATATGTCGAAGTAAAATATCTGCTTATTGTTATGTAATTACATTGTTTCAGGGCGTCGACTATATATTCTTTTTTTACTCGGTTAAACTTAATTGACAGCATTACATTTTAAAATTTTGATTTGATAGACCTTGCACCAGCTGAGTTCAAAATTTGAAGCAAGATGTCCAATTTGAATATTTTGATTTTAGATGAATGACAGCTTACTTCAAATTCTGAACTCAATTGTACTACCAACTGTTTAGAGGTCATTTAAAACAATTTTAGAGTTTCAAACCCGTGGTATTAGTATCGGAAAAACTATTGTACCATATTGGCATTAAATGTGAAATCAAATTAAATTTTTAACTATTTAAATAAATATAATAATTTTTATTATATTCATTGATTAACTTAATATTGTAAATTACTTGAAGCTAAACAGCTTCAAATACCTTTAATAGGGATTAAATATTGGATATCTGATAATGTAAAAATAATATCTTTGATATAAAATTTGGAATTTATTTTGGGATACTTAAAAAATGTCTGATTTTATATTTTTCAAATGTGTTAAAATAATTTTCAAAAGCACCTAAAAAGCGATGTCCAAGTTTATTCCAAGCCGAGGAAGCTAAGTCGTTGTTATGCAGAAATAAAAATTTATTAGTAAATCAAAAGAGAAAATATAAATCATGCATAATTTACTTACGTTTTAGATGCTATACATACTTACAAACATCTTTAATATTTTTTATTATTCCATTTTTTATTTTCCTCTTCGTTATATTCTGCTTAACTCATTTAATTTATTTTTCTGTAGTTCTTAATATTCGAACCTGTGTATTTATATCATATTTCAAAATCAGAATTAACAAAATATTATTACTTTTTAAATATTATAAAGCAAATTATTTCTTAAAGTGATCTATTTCCAAAAATAAATATTATTTATCGATTTGGAAATGAATCACAATAATGTTAGGTACTTATTATTAAATTAATTAATAAAAAATATAAATTAATTACTTTGAAATTTTTCTGATTTTGAAATATGATTTATTTTATTTTTTCCTGTGTTTAAATATTACGCTGATGTAGTATTTACTTTTTCTGGTGTAGCCTGTAAAATTAAATACGCTTAAAAAAATTATTTAAATGAATGTTAGAAACGGATTTCTTACAAGTTTTTTAGGGGGAGGCTCTTCATCGTGTTCAGAACTTTCATCATTACTTTTTCTCCGAGTCCATCTATGGATAAATTTTAATTTATATTTAATTTGTTATTATCAAAGAGGAAATTTAACAAAAAAGTACTTACTGAACAGAACTATTATTTTTTCCATTTCCTGCCATTGCTAACATTCCAGAATACATGTATGTTCCAGAATCCCGAACAACTTGCCGAGCAAGGGGGAATAATTCATCTCTTCTAGTAAGTAACGCTGGCACAAAATGGCACAATTGTGCTGCGGCTTCATTTACAGAAACTTCATGTAAAGTTAATGGTTTTTCGGGCCGTCTTTTACAATCAAATCGACCATATATTGCTGCATATCTCCGAATTGAGTCCATTCGCAATGGGTCCGAAATTGGCATTGACATGATAACCTTTTGATAAAAATATTATTATAATTAATAAATAAATTAAAATTAAAAATTAAGAGTTTAATTACTTCAAGTTCCTTGCAAACTTTCTTTTTCGCATTATGCGTTTTTGGTTCAAACTGTGGCAATTGTTTGCTTATTCGTTCAGCGGCATTTTTTAATCGCTCAATATGAGTTTCACTAAGCATGTTTGCCCCGTTTGATCCAGGACTTGAAAATGCATCCAGCGGACTACTCGACCTGGATGAGGAAGATTTATTTGAAGCACTAAATCCTGGCGATGAACAAGTAATTGCTGATGCCGCGTCGGTATTTATTACATTTGCGGTTAAATTTATACTTCCGTTACTAGTTTGAATTCCGTTATTACTACTATTTCCGTTATTATTTGAGGTGTATGCGGTTCTGTTTGTATCGAGAATTGAGCGGCGGGTACAACACACAACGTTCTGGAAATTTAACAAAGTTTCGGATGGTGTCGAAGGCATCTGAAATTATTTAATTTAGTATAAAATTAAGAAAAAAAGTTTAATAAAATATTTACTGTATGTACAGAAGTTCCAGATCCACTTCCTGAAGGTAAAAGCGGAACTTGAAAGGCACCTGGATCAATCATCCATTCCTGTAAAGATTTCTGGAAACGACGTACATGCAACGGCTTCGAAGCCATACCAACTAATGCCATAATTTCCAAAAATTCTTCTTCCCCAGCATCACATAATTGTTGCACATCATCACCGCCTGGGATAATAATATTTAAGTAATAAAAGTAATTTATTACTAACGATATATACTTACCCATTTCTAAAAGAGTATCATAATAAGCTAATAATGATGCTCTTTGCATTACTCTATATAATTGGAGTTCAGCCTCATTACTTGGAATCGTAGTTAATAACACTGTAATCAAATAGATATAATTAATAACAAAATTATATGCTCATATTTTTTTCAGTCTCATTATAGTTATCCTGAAGATACAAGTAATGCAATCAAATTTTTAATTTCATATTTTTAAATGTTTCATAAATTGATAATTTGCTTTTTGGTCGTGTAACCTTTATTTTTTTTATAGACCCTTGTTTTTTATTTATATTTTTTTAATGCCTATTTATTTATCTGCCTGTTTTAATTTATTCCAGAAATTTTTTTGTTTGTTCTTTCTTATTTTTTAAGGTTGAATAACTAATTGTTCTCACAGGATTTACTGTTCATATTGAATTCACTTAAATTAAATTAAATATTTAATAATTTATTTTAATTATTCTTATCATATTGACTAGATATACTCATTTTTGATAAAAATTGTGGCAAAAGAAATTAGATTTTTATAAAAACTATAAAGATATAGGTAATGCAATCAAATTTTTAATTTCATATGTTTAAATTTTTGTTAAATTGATAAAAAGACCATTTGCAACCTTTAAATTTTTATAGACCCTTATTTTTTTTATTATACCTATTTATTTATTTGCCTGTTTCAATTTATTCCAAAATATTTTTTTTTGCTTCTTCTTATATTTTAAAATTGAAAAAAGAATTGTTCTTACAAGACTTACTTAAATTATTTATATCATATTGAATTCAAATTGAAATAAAATATTTAATAATTTATATTAATTACATTTTTTATAAAAACTATAAAATATATATTCAAAAAGATAATATCAACAATAAAATTGTTATTGTTGTGAAGATTTTGTTTATTTATTTATTTATTTTGAACTAATTATTTTTTTGAACTAATTAATTTATTAATTAAAAAGGTTTTGTGTATAAAGAGTAGTTAAAGTATTGATGAGTTTGAAGAAAAGAAAAGAAAAAAGACAAATGAAAAAAAAAATTATTTAAATCTTATTTTACTTTTAGAAAATAGAAAATCATATTAATATTCTAAACAAGTATTGAGAACAACACAGCAAACTTTTCCCAACCATTTTAATATGCATAAACAGAAGATTAGCAAATATGCAAGTAATTTTTTTATCTATTGTTTTTTTCATACCACATAAAAAGCGGAGATACATCACATTCGTATCAGGTAAAACTAAAGTTAACTTCACATGAATCTAAGAAACCTTAGACACGAATGAAGAAAATAAAAAATTAATCTGTCTACCTGATGACAAAAAACGCGAACATTAAGTCACCTTTGAGAAAAAACAAGGCACTAACATTCTCCTTACCACAATATCATATGCATTGCGCATACAATTAAAAAATTTCAACCAGTGTGTGCAGAAAAAAAAGGATAAAAATAAAAAAAATTGAAGACATACGTTTTATTATGGTGAGAACCGGAGATCTCAACCCTTTATGCACATCAGTATCAGCGTAATGAGTCCCAAAACAAAAAAAAAATACTTTCTGATTAACAATGATTCCATGGCTACCTGAGAGTTTTTTCGTGGGTGCTTAACAAAAAACTTTGGCTATTTTGAATAGCGATGGGCCCTTCTTCCCTGGACCTTATATTGACATATCGTGTCTCTGCATATTAAATAGATGAATATGAGTGTGAGTACACATATGTTTAAGGTGTAAACATCTCGTGGATTAGATCTTAAACTATGATTTTTTTTCGCAGTTCACACGGTAAATGGTAAATATACATATGCATCATTCAATTTTTTCTGTTAATTTTTTTGAAAAAACATTATTAATTTATAAATTTTCGATTAAATATTATAAATTGNTTTTAATAATTAATTTGTAGTTATTTAATTAATACAAATATAATTGCTTCAAAATAGATAGCTAAGATTTATTTAAATTTTTATTTATTTATTTTTTAGATATTTATAGATTTTTCCCAATTAATTACCATATTGTTAATCGAAAGTATATTTTGCATATCGTCAAGAGATTTTGCAAATTCTTTGCCAAATATTATCCGTCTAAATTATCCTGATAAATTTATAGTAAAATTTTTAATAAGACAAATACCATAATGCACAATAATATTAGGTATATACATGCAAAAAGTTTCAACCAGCACATAACCTGTAGAAACTTGTAAATATATTACAGGATAAATTCTAAAACTATTATTTAACTAATATAAATTCTGTAAGCCTTAACTCATCATTAATTGTTATTAATTATTTGAATAATGTTGTGCAAAAAACAAGACAAGTATAACAAAAACAAGATAAAAGTATATTCCAGGTTCCAGGTTACCGTAAGCATTATCTTAAAACTTAAAAAACTCTCACAAATAAACAAACCCATCTGACCCTATTTGAATATTCAAATACGGTTCAATTTTTTACACATGAATCATAAAAACTTGTAATAATTACAGCATTATCTACCAGGACGAGTTGTTTAGGTAGTACAAATAAAATCACGACATTTTTTTTATAATTCCCACGGCGACGCGGTAAATACTAACTAAAGGGGTTAGTTTTTATCTATTGGAGGGGATACAGCGAAATCCCACCCCTAGATTTTTAAACTACCAATAGGCTACAGCGTTGAATTTTTGAAACGACTGTGAGGTTATGCCAATATTCTGTTCTTACACCCATGGTTTTGATTCTGGGTGAAAATGGCGAATTTTTTTGAAGTGATGAATCGAGGGGTGGGTATTCATGGATATAGGGATATAGTTGTATGATTTTTGGTTTTGAATGTACATAAGGGGCTTGGTTTTCTGTTCTGTGATTATAAAACGGTTTTAGTTTATTTTTTTATATTATTACAGTATTAAACAAAATACTAACGGATATTTTAAAATATAATTAATTCTGAATTTGCAGCATCAAAGCCATTTTTTTTTTTTGCATAAATATTTTAGCAGAAATATAAACCACACAGAAGTTTTAATTTATTTCCATAAATTGTTCAATTAAAAAAAAAAAGATAACCGCATTGTAAATTTATAAATGTGTGCGCTCTAACCGTAATTAGATTAAAATCAAAAAACTAAAAATACATCTGGAACAGTTATTTGAAAAATGATTCAATTTCAACAAATATAGTTGCAGAGAACAAAATGTTATAAGAAGTGTACACCAATGATACAGATGGATGATTTTAAAAAGAAAGACAAAAAGCAACATTCTATAATTTTGATTACCATTGGTATATGGATAAATATTTTTATGAAACAATAAAAGAAATAGGTAATGATATTTATAAAACGATTGACATGATAAAAACACGTCTGTGTTAAGTTGATTTCTCCGAAGAACTGATCCAGAAATGAGACGAAAAACAAAGAACCAAGCAACAGAAACAGTAGTCAACAATGTCTTTTAACTTAAAACTTTTTTCATTATTGAGTTAAAACGAATGGCACGCAATGAAAAAAATCTCGAGGTGAAATCGAGAGCCAGAACGTAAGGAAAAAACAGTGACAGTTGAACGGCGGCAAACTAAAATGGCGACGGAATTAAAAAAACACTTTTTATTTCTCTTCTATATAGATAGATTGGTATTGATGTATTTAAAGTAGTAATGCAGTATATATATAAGTTTTTCCCTAGGTTCTCTTGCTGTTGATGACTTTTTATACGGCGAGACACATTTTTACTTTTTATGTACATATATTCATTATTATTTATACCTGACTTGATTTTCGTTTGCTTAGCGGCTTCTATTGATCGTTTTTCTTTCTAAATTATTCACTTTAACTATATATATTCACATTTAAAAATTTTTTCATAAAAGCATAAATCAAATTTTTATACCATCCAATAATTAACTTGCAGATATTTCATCAAAACAATATTGGCTCTGATTATATTTCTTTTTTTTTACATTCTTAAATATTCATAAATAATACAAGCTTTAATTTTAATTTATATCCACAATTTACTTCTATGCCTACACTGTTAAAATTTCCATGGTAATTTTACAAAAAATGTATTGGAAGTTGATAGGTAAAACATTTAATCAAAATTCAAATCAAGTATAGTAATTATACAAAACTTTTTTTTTTTTTCGTATTTGTTTGATAATATTATTAGATAATTATAGTAATATTAATAAACATTTTTCAAGAGTTTGGGTAAAATTACAATGCACCATGTAATCTTATACAACCAGAGTTGTAAAAGTGTTGAAATTTACAATGAATTCATTGTGATATAAATTACAATATTAACTCGTGATTTTCTAAAAAATTATAGTAAATTAAATTACAAGTAATGTTTGTAAATCTGAGAAGCTTTTTATGGGATATCGATCAATGTTTCAGTGAAATTACAATGCGTGTGCCGTTTTTATATAAAGATTGTAAAATCACAACTCATCTTAATAGGTTTCCTCACATGTATTAGAAAATTACTTAAATTTTATTTTAATTTCGTATTATTATACACTAATTTGTAATTTTACTCATCTTTTGTTTTGTGAAAAAATTGTAATTCTACAAAAAAAAATTACAGTGTAAATTAATAATTAATTATAAATATTTGTTACTTTTAAAGCATTAATATATAGTTAATATGGTTTAATATACTCTAGAAAAGTTTTATTTTATGAAATAAATGAAAATTTAAAAAAAAACTTAAGTACCTATGCAATTATCTTGAACTGTTCTTTAATTTAATTTTGTGTAATCGAAATATATATTTTAGTAGTTAAGAAATAAAAGAAAAAATTTTGTCAAATAGAAAAATATACATTTTATTTTATCTGCGCTATTTTAATTACTAAAATTAAATTTTTTAGTTTTAATTTAACTGCTTTTGTTAATATTTAGCAAATATTATTTAAAACAAAAGATATTATGTGAATTTCATGGCAATCTTATTGCTGTAGGTTAATCAAAGTTAATAATCTCGTATAATATGTGTGACAGTGAGTCATATATAAAGAAATTTGCATATAATAAATAATAAAAATACTTTGCTGAATTAAAATATAAATGAAGAATTGAAATACTTTAATTTATCAACTTTTTGTTAATATTTTAAAATGTAATTTACAACAATCAACATAAATAAATGAACGGAAATAAATGAAATAAAATAAAATTATTTGAAAAAACTGTTGCAATCAACCATGCTTGANTAAATTAATTATTGGATATATTTCAGCAAATGTCAACAAATTATTTATTTTATAATTATTTGTTATAAATTAATTAACTTTATATTAAGAAAACCAAACAGGACATATTTTAATTTACAAAGTTTATATTCTTTATAATTTGTGAATATATATGTTTATTTGGGAAGCCTACACTACTTTTTGTAATTATTTGAACTAAATTTTTGTAATTTGAAACCATTTGTATTATTTATATTTTTTAAATTACTTTATAATAACAGTATTTAAGTAAATATAGGGAATCTATCAAAAATTATTAATTTTAATTTATTTCTATATTTAATTTAAACCATGGAATTATTTATTTAACGATTAAAATTTGTATTAGTTTATTTAATAATGTAATTTGCCAGTCAAAACTTGTATAGAAATAAGAATACTTACCAGTACCGTTAGCATTTTTACTATACATTTTATTTGTTCCATTTGGAGGTGTTTGCACCCTTTGATGAGAAATACTGGACACAGGGGTAGTTCCTGAAATTGGTGTCGGAGCGGGAGAAGTAGTAAAAGTGCTTGATGGTCTAGTATCATCGTCGCAATTTTGATTTGTTGACGAAGTTAAATCCATTTTTCACTTTAATTAATTTATAATATTATTAATTATAATTTAAATAAATAGTATTAAAAAACACTTTTATTGAATGAATTAATGTATTTAACAACTATAATTAAAATAAATAAATCACAGCAGTAATCACAATTTTATTTATTATTATTAAAATAAATAACAATAAATTTGTGATAAAATTAATAACAACGCTAAGTTTGAGTCATTTAGTTCATCACCGCGCCAAGCACGCACTAAAGGCTATGCGTTGTTTTATGAACAACTTTGGGTTCCATGTCGAAAGGGTGCGTTGTACTTCTGGTTTCTGCCCCCCTCCCATTAATACATAACCCTTTGTACTTAATATTTTCAAAGGTTGACCCTCAATATTATTATTTTTTACAAGATTTTTTTCTTTTTTTCAGGTTATAATGCGTAATGTTTATTAAAATATGTTACAGTTTAAATTTTCAGATGTTATATGAATTAAATAATTAATAAAAACATAATTTTGTTGAAGGTTTCGTCCTGCTTCGTATACTTCCAAAATAAGGTTTTTATTAATTAACTTAATTATTTACTTTATTTAAGTTATCATAAATACATATTAATCTTATTTAAAACGAACATAAACATTTAAACTTTGACAAATTGTCCTTTCCAAGTAAGAAGTGCTTCTTTATCGCCAATGCTATAACTAAAAAACGCTTTATATTTCCCAAGAGGTACAGCAAGAGGCAATTGATATCCTTTCAGTGTAACATTTTTCATATAATATATACCAGAATGTATCGGGCAACTAGTAGCAAAGTTACCAAATTTCGACATAAGTGGAAATAAAATTTTGTCGGTTTTAATATATTCGCAATAATTTTTTTCTATTTTAATTGAAGTTGGAACATATTCTCCAGCGTCGTTCATTCTTGATAATCCTAATTTTATGAAGAAATCTGATGGAAGGTCTTTTAAAACATTAACGTAAATATCTAGCGATGCTTGCAATGTTCCTGGATCTTTTAATGACGCGTTTAAAAGCATATAGTCACTGATATCGTTTTTTTCTATTATCATTTCATCTTGAATTACTTCAAATAATGGCTTAAAATAGATTATAATTATTTTCAACATACATTTATAACAATAGAATAGTGAATATAAATTAATATTTTTTTCTACAGTCGCTATACAAAGTAGGCGTTTTGCGCCCTCTTTTGTGTGCGCAAAATGGTACTTTGCCGCTCTAGAGCGCAAAATGGTACTTTTCCGCTCTAGAGCGACAAAGTAAAGAAAAATAATTTTAAATTTAAATTTTTATAAAATGTAACTTGTTTACAATCTTAATGGAAATGTTTAGTCAAAAATTAATACCACTGTCGTTACCTACACATTTATTACCTTCACAAGTCAATCTGACATATAATTGCTCTGTTAGTATGTTACATAACTAAACAAAATATGCCCTGCTAAGGAGTAAAGAAATGAAATANGTCGCGCGGCAACAATCTCTCAATCGACAATATCCCACTTTGCGCTCTTAATACACAAATAACTATTCTAGTTTCAACTCTTAATTCTACAATTTTACTCGTTAAAACATCACTTTCTGAAATTTTGATTTGAAAGACCTTGAAACAATTGAGTTCAGAATTTGAAGCGAACTATCCAAGTCATTTCTCTTCTAATTAAATCAATGAAAATTCATTAATTGCTTGTGAACATTCACAAATTTATATTTATAATAATGAAATAGTAAATATAAATAAATAATTTTCTATTTTTAACTGCTCAAGAATAGTTTTTATGGTTTTTTAAGGCAATAACTAAACTGAATTCTATTTTTTTATTCATTAAAACTCTATTCCCTACATCCGTTTCTGAAAATTTGGTTTGAAAGAACTTGAAACAATTGAGTTTAGAATCTGAAGTGAATTATCTATATTTACTGAATCAGTGAAAATTAAAAATAAATTTGACTTTCTGAATTAGTAAAATATTTTGTAGAAATTAATATTCAAATCCCGATTCAAAATCATTAATTTCTAGTAAATTTTAGAGTCACATTTATATTTTTTTAAAATTTCACTAATTCAGTTTTAAAGAATTCATTAGGCAACTTAAATTTAATTGAAAATGAGTGAGGGCCAGCTTCAAATTCATTACTCATTATCAGTCGTACTACTAGCCGTTAAGAGGTCATTTAAAACAATTTTAGAGTTTTAAACCCTTGATATAAATATTAAAATAGTTAAAAAAAATACTTACAACAACTCCCGAACTAGTACCTTGTACAAACATATAAACAACCCCTAAAATCATTGAAAATTTTAAAAACATTTTTGTTTCAAATTTATGACTGTAAGTTAAGTTCAATAAAACCACAAAGTATTTTAGTATGACTAATATATCTAAAATTTAAGCTTATATATACTTCTAATTTTTGCGTTTTTATTTTAATTAAGAAAAAATTCAATTATTTTTTTAATTTAGTTCATATTGTAATTATAAAATATATACAACTGATAAAAAAATAATATCCTGCTGTAGCATAACCTTGTTTATAAATATTAATATATTTATGTATAATAAAAATATGAAATTTTCTTCTTAAAATTTTTAAGATTTTTATTTAGATACAGAAAAAATGAGAAGAAATAATCAATGCCAAACTATCTTATACTTTTTTAATCTATATTTCGAAAAAATAATTCAATTCTTCTATTATAATATATTTAATAATTTTTAATATAATNATCTACTTGTTTTGTTAATATTCTTTTAATATGATAAGTAATTAAAACAACAAAAATAAAAATAATAATTAAGGAAATTTTCTATATAAACAGAAATTCTTATATTTGTAATTAATTTTCAAAATGAATATTCTGTGGGCATTTTTGGTTGTTTTTTCAACAATAACTTTGTGTTCTGGACAAGGTAAGTAACTCTTCTTTTTTATTGCTATCAGAAATGAAATAATAGTTCTAAAAATCATTTTTGAAGTAAATTCTGTAGTCTTTACTTATTATCTAAAATAAATTTAACATTCTTAAGCAAAGTTAAGCTTCAGAAATGTAATAATACTCAAAACCAAAACTCACAAGTAAAAATTGCGAATTTAACTTATATTAACGAAAACAAAACTTAATAAATATACTGTCAATTTGTTTTTTATTATTATATTATAATTAATTAATTTCATTATTAACAAATAGGAAAGTTATTGAATATTAAAATCTATCTAACAAATATTATTTACTTCTATGGTCTAAATATTTAACTTAGCGCAATAAATTATATAAAAATGAATGATTTTAATTTTGATAAAACTAATTATAAGTTTTAAGTGCATTGTTAAACATATGCACATTTGAAAACATTAATATTAACTATTAAAGGGGGATTTATTTATTAATTTTAGTTTGATTTTAAGTGAAAATCTATTATTTATTATAAAGTAGCATAAAATTTTTGTTCTTAGTAATTTTGCCGAATATCGGAACATTCATTGTAAATGGAACTCGAGCATCAAGTGGTCAATTTCCATACATAGTGTCCATCCGTGTTGGTGGACAACATAACTGTGGAGGAGCCATTATTAACAAAAGATGGATTTTAACAGCTGCCCATTGCGCATCTGATGAGTAAGTCAAAAATAGTTACTTTCTTCGTTCCAAATTGTAATAAAAGTATTTATATTTTAGATTTGATTTAGACTTATTATCTGTTGTTGCTGGTATCGATACTTTAGATCAATCAGGAGATGAATACTCTGTTGATGTTAAAATCCCACATACAGAATGGAGTTCAATTACAAATATGAACGACATTGCACTTTTAAAAGTTGATAGAGATATTGAGTTAAGTCAAAAATTAGTTACTGAAATTCCATTACCAAGAAATAATGAAGTAGTACCAAATCAGGCTGAAATTACAATTGCTGGCTGGGGTTACACCCAATATCCAAGCAGTGATGCTTCTAATGAATTAAATTTTGTTAAATTAAGTGCAGTTGATAAAGAAATGTGCCAACAATTATGGTCTTCTAGTCAAGTAATTACACATAAACATCTTTGTGCCCAAAATGTTCATCATAAAGGTAATAATTTATTTATTATATTATACTGTAATACTGCAGCGATTTATAAATATTATTGCACATAGGCAGCGCATTCAAAAAAAGATAAGAAATAAGATTCAATTTGTTACATTTTTAGGTACTTGTTTAGGAGACTCCGGCGGTCCTTATGTTCATAATGGCCGTGTTGTTGGGGTGCACATATTTGGGGATTGGTGTAAACTTAACAAACCTAGCGTAGCTACTCGCGTTTCTGAATATCTAAATTGGATTGAAGAAAATATGGCAGCAAATCAATAATTTTATTAAGAGAATAATGTACAAAATATTAAAATGCAATAAAATTTATTCATATAAAAGTAAAATGTTTATAAATTATTTTTATTCTTATATTATTTCTTCAAATTAGTTTCAAAAATACGTAGAATAATAATACGCGATTGACGTGAAATCTTCTTTTAGCTAATAAAATTAAATATATATATATATATATATATATATATATATATATATATATATATATATATATATATATAT
>NEEE01006891.1:9039-33534 GCA_002278615.1 Pogonus chalceus | reverse complement strand
CTTGTAAAATCGTAAAAATATACATATAAATGTCTATATTGTTTATAAAATTAACAAAATAAAGCCTTTAGTGTTCTTGAATTTTTTTTTATTATTAATTTAATAAAATTCTAATAAAATAAGCAAAATATAAACGATAAAATGACAAATTTACTTTAAAATTGATTTGTTTTCTTACACACAAGTGTTTATTTGAAATATTAAATTTTTATTATATAGTGCAAAAAAATTTATAAATAAAATCTAAATAATTCAAAATAAAATAAATTATTATTAATTAGATTTAGAGTAGATTGTGTTAACAATTGTTAAAAGATAATAATAAAAATTATGAAAATAAAACTGAGATGTTCAAAAATTATATTAATTGTTTCATTTGCAATTATTTCTTTCATTATACAACTTAAACATGTATTAATTATGCAAGCAATTTAGCTTTATTTGAAAGAGTTTAATTTTTTATATAATTGATTCTTTATAACTAAATTTTACATAAAATATAGCTAATAATTTTTAACTTCCTTAGAAGGAAAATAAAATCGTGTTCTAATATATTAAATCCAACAAGATATTAAAAAAAAAAATAATATGCACATAAAATTCAATTTTCAGTAAAAAATAAAATTGCGTAATACTGTCAGAAAATTATATTATATAATTAGAAAAGAATAGCATGTAGTAAATAAATAAAAATAATAAAATACACGCCCGGTTAAGTGGAGTGTACGATGCAGCCGGCCCCCAGTTCTAGAAGCTACGAAAAACAGATACAACATAATTATAATAAATGAAAACAATTTTTGTTTTGTTTTGGAAGATGCTCCAAAAAGACCTCGAAAAATAATTGACCTGTCCTGATTGAATAAATCTAAATATACAATTTATAAGATTACTCATACTATAAAAGTAGTAAATATGTATTGAAAATATTCATGCAACTAGAAAAGTGACTATATCATTAATTATGGGGCATTTATTTTCTTTTTTTTTTTTTATCCAGTATTTTAAATAAAGTATTGTAATTATTTTTATATAAAAAATATATATAAATACATAAAATATTTGTATTTTTATATAAAATATTTTCTATAGTTTAAACCCAACTTTTAACGTTTACGTTTGAAATACTGTCAGAAAAGTTTTGAATTTAACAGTGAATTACGTGAAATGAAAATCGTTTTTTTATTATAAAGTATAGAACAAATCGTTATTATATATCTTCAATGGATCAAATAATAACATTTAATAAAAGTTTCGATGAGAGATTAGAAGAATATAAACTTATTTTTGATGGAACGAACATACAATCAAGATCTGAAATACGTAAACAATGGTCAATAAACTTAGAACTTGAGTTAGAATCAAATGGATGGCAAGCATTTTGGAAAATACCACGTTTAACTTGTGCAAAATTAGATATTCCATATCCCACTGTAGTATTAGTATATGTTTCTAATGTTATTTATCATGATTTAATTGCATTTGTTGAAATAATTGCTATTCAAAGTGATTTAAATTTATCTTCTTATAAACATACTACTTGTTTAACTAAATTATGGCCTACTAAAGATCAGCATTCTTCAATAGATGCTTTTACAACAGCAAATGCTTTAGATAAATTACGGTTTTTTTACTCCCATGTTCATATGCCATGGGATTACATAGAACATGATAGTACATTTCATATTGACGATAATTATGAGGATCGGTTGCGTTTATATTTTGATATGAAACTAGGTGTTATTCCGAGAAATAAAACCGTTAAAATACGATCAATATTAGCAGATATTAATAATGAGTTTGAGAATTTCGAAAATGAATATGAATTGTATAAAGCGTTGAATATTGATTTGAATCCTTCAGATACTAAATTAATTGATTTACATTTTAAAATTAATGATTTAAAAACTGAAATTGAACTATTACAAATTAATTTACAAAAATCTACGGAAAAACCTTCTAAACCAAATATTTGGCTTGTATTTAAAACAAAAAGTTGTCTTAATGATTATAAAGAATATTTAGAATCTATAAAATATATCGCAGACCGAGAAACTAAATTTAAAACATCAAATTCACTTCAAAATGCTTTGGAAAGCGCTAGTATTGGTGATACAATCATACTTAGCCATGGAAATCATTTAATTTCTGCATCAGAAATATTAGAAGATGGTGTTATTTTAAAGAGCATTATAAATAATGAGTTTAAAACAAAAATTGATACAATAAATGAAAATTCATTTTTAGAATTTTCTGGTGAATCTTTAACAATTGAAAATGTTACTATTGATTTATCGTCTGCCCGTTGCGGTATAATTGTACATTCCGGGCAAATATTTTTGAAAAATTGTGAAATATCTGGTCATTCTTCCGCGGAACATGGTATTATCATTTTACCAGGTGCAAAAATAACTTTAGAAAATTGTTCTATTACACAATTTGATATTGGAGTATATGCAAGCGCAAATTCATCTTTAACAATGATAAATTGTACTTTATCTAATGTAAATACTGCAATAAAACTATTTGATTATAGTAAAGTATATTTAATGAACTGTAAATTTATAAATTGCGGCAAAAATTGTATCTATTTGGAATCAGAAATTGAAACAAACAACATTGGAAATGATTCATTATTAAAATCGTAAGTTTTAAGTAATTACTTTTATATAAATTTTCACATTTTTGTTTTTTATTTTTCTAGGAATCCAAATATAAATGTTTCAGATTGTATTTATGATACAAGCAAACACAACGGAATTATTGTAGAAATTTCGTCTAAATCAAACAATGTTTTTGCAGCAAATGAGAATTTTTAAATATTTTTAATATTTTATGAAAATTTAATTATAAGATTTTAAACTATGTTAAATTGTTATATTTTATATGAAAATAAATATTTGTATTATCTATTATTTTATTGATGTACTTACTTTCCTTATTATACTTAGCTCCGTTTCATAAAACAGACAATTCTTATTACAAGAATTTTAATAGAAAAATTATTAAAGTTACAAATAGTATTTTTTTTTATATTGTGATTATATCTTTTCGAAGTGATTTGTTTTCATACAACTTTAAATTTTTGGTGTATAATTATATAGAAATACAAATTTCATTCTCTGGTATATTTATAAATTATTTAATTATTTTTAAGAAATAAATATATTTATTTTAAATTATAGATGAATTATAATGAATAACTCCGAAATAATTTTAAAAGGCTTTCTTGAAAGTGCATCCAATGATAACAAGAAATTAATTGTTAAAAATGTAACTAAGGATAATAATGACATTGAACGAAACTCAAATAATACTAATAATACGTTTCTGTTCAAAATACCTGTGGCACAAACTACACAAGTATTTGAATTAAGAATCAATTTGGAACAAATAACCTCACTTAATTTAAGCTCTTGTAATTTATCATATATACCGAAATGTATTTATTGTTGTAATTTAAAAGAACTTGATATTTCTTACAATAAATTAAACGAAGTGCCAGATATAGTTAAAAATGTTAAAAAATTATGTAATTTAAATATGTCACATAATTTTCTGAAACAATTTAACTCTGAGCCTAAGTGTAGTGTATCACTTCGTAAATTAGATATTAGTTATAATTTAATTGAAAATTTTCCTACTTGGATATTAAGTATATTATGTGATGAAATGGAAATATTAATTTTAAATAATAATCCATTAAGCATTAATTCAGTTTTGCACGGGCGATATCTTAAAAAATTACATACATTAGAAATGAATAATTGCAATATACATAAAAATATTTTTTTTATTAAATTTGTAACTGAATTACCAAGATTAAAACATTTGTATCTAAGCAATAATAATATAAATGGTAATTATTTAAATACGTTACAAAATTTACCATTTAAAAATTTTGCTAGTAAGTCTTTAACTGAATTACATTTATCTGGACTTGGTATTTCGAATGTTTCTGAAGAAATAGTATCTTTAAATTGTTTGGAAATTCTAGACCTCAAATATAATTATATATCTTGGTTACCAAATAACTTTACAGATTTAATTAATTTGAAGGTTTTAGACTTATCACATAATGATTTAATTTCATTTTCAATTGAGATTAGTAAATTAATAAATTTAAAAGAATTGCATATTAATGATAATCATCTTGGATTATTACCGACGAAAATTCTTGACTTAAAATGTCTAGAAATTTTAGACTGTTATAACAATGATTTCATAGATGATTTAAATATAATTGAAAGTGTAACATCGTTAAGTGCAATTGATTTTGAACAAAACTATTTTCAAACTCCAAAAAATGAAACATATTTCACTAAACGTAAAAACTTAAGAAAATATAAAGATATTTTCAATCGTGTTGATAGTGAAAAAGTGTACGAAAGTACTGATAATGATGATAATGAAGAAAAATACTTTTCTTCGGAAGAATCTGATGCAGAAAATAAAAACTTACAAATCATTGAATGTCAAGATAGCGAAAATTGGGATAGTGACTCCGTTGATTCTATAAATGATGATATGAATTTAAATTTACCTCCTTATAAATTTGAACTTAAACAAAATAAAAAGAAATATGATCCATCTGATTTTATAAACATTTTTTATTTTGAAGATGCTGTTAATGACCCTACATAATAAAAATTTTTCGTATATTGGATATTTTTTTATATAATTAAGAAAATAAATTTTTCCTTACTAAGTTTTTGTTTAATTATTTAACTTTACCTCATTCTTAAATTATTTATTTATTTTGAAGGATATATACAATAATTTCTTTAAGTATTTTAATAAAATATCATACATATTATTAAAATTTCAAAATATATAAATATAAAATGCATCTATATTTTATTTAATAATTTTTGTTAAATTTGTTTTTTTAACAAATTCTGTACCACAGCATGAATAGGCTGCCAGAAGCATAAACTGCAATATTACGTTGAATTTTAATTCAATATTGGTAAGACAAATTTATACAAAAAAAAATGTCATAGCCAACATTGATTTTACATATACATACAAAGCATTAAATAATAACCTAAAAAATTTTGTATGACAATAGTAAAACAGTAACTTTATTCGTAATATGTGTAAATAATAATTACTTAATGGCGTTAATTTTGTAAAAATTCATGACAAATACATATATAATAATAAATTCAAATATTTCTATGCTATTTAATATGTACAATACACATTTTTCATTTAACAAATACTAAATAAAAGTTTTAAATCACAAATAATTCTACATATAAGCTTGTTTTAAATAATTGAATTATTTAAAGCACAAATTAGTGCAACTTTTTTTTATCAGATAGGTTTATATAGAAGTGTTGTAACATATTTCTTTCGATAACGATGCGTAGCGCTGAGAACCATTACGCCATCTTTAATAGACAGCGCGTATAAATGATTTAACATAACATGATTTGGTTCTGGTAATAACGTTGGTTCACACTAAAAATGATGTATGTAAAAAAAAAATAATAATACAATTAAAAAATCAATACTTACAGATAATGGTGTATCTTTATTTAAGATAACTTGTAATAAATGTGGTGGAAGAACAGGTGGCCCTGACACTTTATCCCAGGGTTTATTTGCCGGTATTTCTTGGGAATATTCTTTAGCACCATCGTTCGATTTACATTCACTATCTTTATCTAATGCTTGAAATACTTCGAAATCAGATTGTTTTACTGAAACTAAATTATTTTTTGTCCCCATTCCATTATCAATTATCTTTAATGAAGGATCGTGGCGCCATTCGCCATCTACGTAAAATTTATATTGATATTCTCCTTCAGGTAAATCTATAATTGTTACGAAATCTCCATGACTTTTCACCATCGGAAGTGCTTTCCATTCCGAAAATGTTCCGCTAATATACACCTTTAAAATAAAATTTTGAAAAATAACTATTTAAAAATCATAGAAATTTTGTAGAATCATAATTATAAAATATTTTTAATTAAAATAAATAAACAGAACACCGAAATAAATTATTTACCTGTTTCCCACCACCTTCCCAGCGAAAAACTGTAGGTAAAACTTTATCACTATCAGTAACTTTAGTTCCTTCAGAGACAGTATTTGATCGTGGTCTAGGAGGTTCTAAAGCAATTTCTAATGGTTGTCCTGGGGTTCCATATGACTCTTCATCCTCCTGCGAGCCATGTAAACTTTGAAATGGTCTGGCTTCAGATTTTTTGTCAAAAACAAATGCTGTTCCTTCTCGCATTGGCGAAGACGGTGCTGTGTCACCAGACTTTTGTCGCTCCCTCGGAGGTCCACTACTACCAGCGTTACCCATTTTGCTTATCTATGTTAATATTTAATTGATTACTGATAGACAATAATAATTCAGAAGTAAACAAAACACTTATTATTATTATGAAAATAATTAAGTTACATATTTATCTGTAACTTATGTTAATTTGCCATTACATAAATTTATATTTAATTACAATATAAGCAAATGTTAACTTAATGAAACTTAATACGCAAATAAATTTTGTAGACTTACTAGAAAATTAAATCAACAAACATATGAAGTTTAAGTTAGATTATAAATAAATACTTCATTAAAATATAATTTAATTCTAATTATTAAAACATGATATTATAGAATAATTTTATTATTACACTTTGTAATGTAACAATTTTTCCATTGCAAACTACTGAAAATTGCACAAATTTGACAGCGAAGATTTTGTTTTGACCGATCGCTACAGCTCTGCTATAACATAATTACAATAGAGGTCGTTTTATATATTTAAACACCATAAAAATATAGTACTTACATTCAATACCGGAAAATGTTTAATTGAATTAAAGTTAAAACATTAAAATAATGAAAATAAAACGAATATTTTTTATTAACTTTTATTGAAATGTTTGTTTTAATAATATTGATACAAGCAACACAACAAAATGATTTCTGAAGCACGCACATAACTTATTTATAAAGTGTTTACAAAGTGAATATAAATAATACATCGAGACCTCTATGTTTTTTATGTTTTCGAATAGTTTGTAGTACCGCACTTGTTAGTAATGTGCTTATCGTGCAATCCCACTAACTTTTCACTCTGCGAGGCTGTTTTTATTTTACATTCATACATCGAAATTTTACTTAAAAATGTATAAAATTAAACACGTTACCAACTTACACATTACCGAAAAAGGGTAATATTTGAATGAAAATAAATATTTTTGTTTTATCTTTTGCAATTTTTACAATTTTGAATTAATGTCATGGCAAATATTTAAAAGAATAATTGTTTGAGCAGAATTTATTTTGTAAAAGATAAAACAATATATATGTATGTTGGTTTACAATATATGATAAGCAATAGCTTTTGTAAAGCACAAAACATTTTTTCTTGCTTTTTTTTTTGGTATTTATTAAGCAGATATCTGCTTTTGAAATACATTTTTGTAATTGTTTATCTTGTTTAATACCTAAATTATGATTACAATAGATTTATTATTAATTTTATATAAATACAATCACAGCAATTAACGGGAAACCAATTTAATTATATTTTTGATGGTATTTTGGAAAATTGATAGGTACATCAATATTACAATTAATTTTTGACAGTAAGAATTTACACAAATATTATATAATTTCATATTCAATATCTTTTATTTGACAACCCAGTCTCTTTGTAAAATTAGAATATATTTAAAATAAAAAACTCATTGCAGTTAGCACGATTTTCACAAGAAATAATAATAAATTAATATTTTATAACGAAGCATTTTTCACTTTACATAAAAATAATAATTTATTAATAAATCGTGCTAACAACAGTAAATTTTAGAAAACAATGTGAACAAGAATTAATATGTGAATTACTAATTATCAATATTTAAAGATATATTATGCAACAAAGCAATGCGTGTGGTATTGTATTTTTATTTTATTTGCATTTATGTGTAAATACTATTATGTATATTATTATATAAATCTGTTGTGATAAAATGATATATATTTGCTTATTTTACACAATACAATATTTTTTTTTATTATATAACTATGAAAAACTAGTACAATTTGAATGCAATATTTTGTGGTATAATATAATTAATTAATAAAACAAAACATGTTATGAAACAGTGCAGTAAATTATGAAAAATATTGTATTGTATAAACAAGATTATAAAAATCGAATGTTCTATACTTTAAATAATATCCGTATTTATAGGAATTTGAGGAACTTTCATTAATATTTCAGACTGATTTAATATGACTGAGTGCCATGCATTTCTTAACAAATCATTTTAATGGGTCTTCAAATCAGTCAACACACAGTATAAATCTATTTCGTCAAACCACCATTGAATTTATAACAATAATTCTTTAAAAAAATTAAATCAGCGACTTAAACATAAAAATAAATAATAATTAACAATGTTGATTTAACGAAGTATATTTTTTAAAAAACTTACATTTTAAACTAATCATACAATTTATTATAATCATTCAACATGTGTATAACCATTCACTAATTATCATCAGTTCTGTCCCAATACAACGGAACATACATTTTATTTTAACACATACCTTTTTTTCATTCATACAAATAACATACTAGAATCATTCGTAATATTCTTTTAAACAAATAATCTAAAGCTTGGCCGATTTGTATAAGGAATTTAATTGAAAAGAGAACATTTAACGGATTGGGAGCAAACGGCATTACCTTACCTATTACAATACACTAAATATTGATTATTATCATTTATTTTAAAAAATATATCACCGTACTTTTCTATACTTAGGCTATATTCAACAATTTTTTCCTAATTTCTTCTTAATACTTAAAAATCAGTGTATATTTATCTAATTCATAATTAATAAAAAAAGAAAATTTAATATTTGCTAAATATAGCCTCACATTCCTTATTTTAATAACAATTCATGATATTTTATTTTAAAAAATCACATGTTTAAGTATAAAATTTTCTAAATTTTTTTTAATCATTTTAAGTAAAATAAAGGTGTTTCAAAAACAAGATGTTAGGTTATAAAATTTTGTTGTCATAATTAAGTAGTTCATTAATTAAAAACTTAAAATAAAATATTATTTATTTTAAATATGTAGTTTTAAGCATTTAAAAATGCTTTTGAAAGAATAATATATCGTAAAATAAATTTAATACTGTACGAAATTAATTTTTCGACTTTCGAATTTTTAATTTAGATTCGTAAATATGATTTGTAACAATGAAACTAGTTTAAATATATAATTTCATGATTATATTAGTCTAGTTGAAAGAAATTAATCGCTTATTGGAATTTTTTAAATGTGACCTGCACAAAAAGTCATAAAAACGATTATTGAAGTTAATTCACTAAATTTTTTTTAAGAAACAAAGTACGTATCATTTACCTACACAAGCCAGTTTGCAAACACCAATCCTTATTTTTTTAAACAATGTTCTCTTTAAACAGAAGAAAATCGCATAAAATTGCGTTGAAACATTTAAGTATTTTAAAAACTTGAAACAATAACCATATTTAAACTTCATATACGTATACAGTTGCCAGGTCGAACGTTTTTAATAATATTTAATAATATATACATTTCTTTTATATTCGGCATTTACCTTTATATCTTATATAATAAAAAAGAAAATAAAAACAAAATATGTATTTCTAATAAAATACATTATAACATCCATTTGATTCATTTGTGAGCACTTACACGGCTTACAGAAATGCAGTATTTAATTAATCAATATTAATTAAAAAAATCACATGAATTATTTATTTTTGATAGTGTAATTCTTTTAATAAATAATTCGTAAAATAGTATAGTAAAATTATATCGTTATTTAAATTTTAAAAAAAAATCGTTTCTATCTAATCCTAACCTAAAATTTGTTTATTTTTTAATGTTAATTTTCGTTTATTTTAAAATTAATAATAACTGCTTTAGAAATGAATGTTTATTATAATTTCGTGATAAAATTGAATATTTGAATATATTTTTCAGTCTATACTACACTGCATTCTGTAGCAATCACACGAAATATAATAATAATAAATGAATTAATAATTATTATGTACAAAAAGGAACAAAATGAACTTAGCATGATTCGATACGTTTCTATACAATATTTTTTGGCGTTTCTAAAATAAAAGAAACTATTTTATTTGTTTTAAGTAACAAAAATAATAAAAAAATTAAAAATCGCAACGCTTATGTAACATTACATATTATTTGTAATATATTTATATTTATTTATTTATTTATAGATTTTGTATTTTTATCATGGTAATGTGAAAGATTTGACTGCCGAAACTAATATTATTACTAGTCCACTAAATACTATCTAAATCCGCGCTATGAGATTCAAGAATCTAAACATAAATCAGGTGCCGAACAGCAAATAATTAAGACCAGAAAGAATTCCGTCTAAAAATCTCGATTTGTAACTCTAATTAGTTACTATAATCAAAATCCGACATTTGAATTTAGATCGTCGGATTGAGCGGCTCGTATTGGAGCAGCATATCGTATTACATCGGATCACGAATGTTGTTTAACTACAATCACACCTGGTCTAGATTGTTGCTGATGTTGTTGCGCTGTGTGGAATTGTAAATATGGATTCATTTCCACTTTTAATAATCGTTCTGAATGCGCTGTTGTTGATGTTTTTAATCTTTCGTTGTGCGAAGATGGAGATACGGTTTTATTTGTTTTCGAGGTTATTAATGCGAGCGGAACTTCCTGTTGCGGTAATTGAGGTTCATCGCCAAACAGATGATCTCCCTCTAGGTGTCGAATTGCTTCGACAATAGTTTCAAGGTTTTGACGCGAAGTATTGGCAGCGTATAAACGCCCACAACTAACATCTTCATGAGTATTACCTGGTGATGGAAGTCTTTCGACTTCTACTTTAGGTTCAGCTTTTATTGCAGCTTCAAGAGCACTAGGTAATCGAGGAGGAGATTCTGCAGTACAAGAAACCGGACTTGGGGCACGTGAAGGACTAGGACTTCGAGATAATTGTGGGGAGCAAACAACTGTTTCAGTTTGTGCAACTAATGGTATATTTTCAGCAGTAATCAGTTGCATTTCTAATTCTTCTGGTTCCTGGATAACAGTAACTATCGATTCTCTGATTTCTTCACCATGTTCCTGATACTGCATTTGTTGGAACAACTGACCTTCCATTGAACGTATTTGTTCTTCCAAATGTACTCGTATACTACGCTCTCGGTCTAACTGTCGCCTTAGTTCTGCAATTTCTGTATTTGTATTTGCAACTACAGCGACGATGCCAACAGGTTCAGGCGACATTGAGCCTAAACCTTCATCAGATGATTCGGACACTGCCTGCACTGTTGGCATTAAGATTTCTGTTTTAATACGTTTTTTAGGCGGCACATCACCAACCTCATGTTGTTGTACTTGACGCATAAGTTGACAATTTTGTGAAAGAAGTCGTGTTTTTTCTTGTTCCAGGTTATAAATATATTCGGCTGTTTGTTGCAGTATAGCCGCCTGGAACAAATAAAAATTATTGTAGTTATATTTTTTTATAACAATTAGCTATAATGTTTCTTAATAATTTTATAAATAACATTTAATTGTTTCATTAGAAATATATTTATCATGAAATTATATAATTATTTAGTTACTTACACTTTTCGTATTAATTTATTTCTTTTACTAATTTTAAATAATATATCGGAATAATATATAAAACGGACAAATCTATCTCCAAAATTTATTCAATAATTTGTTTTTAAAATTTAATTAAACTAATAAAAATTTATAAAATATTAAATAACATGCAAAAACAATTTAGAGAATATCGAATGTATACTATAAAAGAAACACCTGTATATTTTTATCTACAAAAAATATTTCGGCAGGTGAATGTTATAAAATTATATAATATTATTTTAATAGTAATCATTTATTATTCATTGTAATAAATTTCGTGATAGATACTAAACAGAGCTTAATCATATGTGTAGCAACATATGTTCAAAAAGATGCCCCTTTGTTTATTATATCAGGTGACCTATTCCCGGAAAATATATTTTATTAATAATTTATATTCAAATATAGTTTATAATCATGGAAATTAAAACTTTATAGATAAATAAATTTGCGTAACATGTCATTACGGGAAAATAAAAATTATTTTGTTTATATCATGTGACCTAGTTCAGGTGTAAAAACAATTGATACTTTAGGTAATTTCTTTTCTTTTATTTGGATGTAATAATTTTAGTATAATAAATAGAAAACTAATCTTTAGAATAATAAAACATAGGGTATATTCGCAAAAACGTTTGCAATCAATGGTTTATTGTGTAAGGTGTACAGGGGGGGTTGTGGGTGAGCGCGTCAGTACGTTATCCTTGAAAGAGGCCAAAGACCGCCGCCTAGGGGCAGTAGCTACGGCTTACGGCGGGAATTTGGGTTATCAAACTTAGGCTGCGCATTCTCAGCTTCGTCTAGATGCCAAGGTCAGCTCGTATGTGATGCTGGCAGCCTGAATAAACTACTATACAACTAAATTATGATGGATATTTAAATCTATTTTTAAAACGTGACTTATAATATACTTGCACATGTAATTCTAAGAAAGATAACGTACAGTCATTTAAAAAGCGATAAAAAATGTTAAAAACAATTTTCTAAGTACATATAAAAAAAGTTTCTAAATACTATTAGTAAAATATTTTTATTAAGCAGTACCTCTGAAACGGTTTATGATTTTATTAACTCATCCATATCTTTTAAAATTATATTTATATACACAACAGCGATTTTACATATATTATAATAAATTAATTAGCTCATTTTTTTATTAACCATAATTAATTGTTATAATGATGGTTTAAAATTTATAATTAAACTTTGTAGTAATTAAAAATGAACTCAGTTTTGAAAAATTGATATTTAATTTAGCAGGTGTTTTTAAGAAATACAATTTTTAAATAATTTGGGTTTATTGCATTTGCACCTGTTCCTAGCATTTCATTTGTTTGAAGAAATACTATTTACATAAATCGATAATGTTTTGCATTATATTAATTCTTTCTCTGGAATGTATATTTGTACATTCCATAAACTAGTTTGAAATAAACGTTGAATTCTTAAAAGCCGGTTTATTATATCTATAAATAACTTTTAGCGCGAAAATATTACCGCTTAGTGCTGCCGCTAAACAACACTATTTTGTATTAATTAAACAATGTATCATATGTTATTTCATAACTTAATTATTTTTTTTTTAAATGATTAAATATTTTTGACATGCATTATAAATATTCAAATAAATAATCACTGCTATTTCACATGATATTAAATGATGAATATAATACTTAGTATTTTAATGAATACAAGTTATAGTAAAATTTTCCCACCATTTGTTTAATACACCACTACTTTAGGTATTTATCTATCTCTTTCTAACAAGTTGATTATGTGCATAGTTGGCGCCGGTGTTTGTTGTCTTTATTGTTGACGGCCAAGGTTAACTTTAATCACGTGATTGTAAGGAAAAAAGACGAGTTGTTCTTAAAATAGATTTTTAAATTCGAATACGTTTATGTTATTTAAAAAATTAAGTTGATATTTAAACGTAATTAAAATAGTTTAAACTTGTTCATTTACTTTGGACAACAATATAAGTTCAACACTAATATTTTCTTTGTTATTTGGTGTATATATACCTTTAACTTTTAAATGGTCAGAAAATAGCGCAAACATCTGCAGCTGTTCGGAGGAAATGTGGCCACAAAACAGTTGCCTAACACAGCTGTTTGCCTTTTCCTTCATTAATAATAGCGTCATCTTATTTTTTTTTATATTCTTCCTCTTAGTATTTATCTAGTAATATCCGTTGCTATATTTAAAAAAACTTATAAATGTAAACAAAAAAATTATTCACGAATAACTTAAATTGAAACTTTAACACACACTTTAATTTTAAGTAAATATTATTGAAATTATAATTTTAAACAACATTAAATATAAATTTTCATATTTATTAGTAACTATTTTGAATCTGTTAAACAAAGAGTTCTCAATAAAGAAGTGAATGGGAAACAAACGATTTAAATCTTTAGTGGCTCGTTTTCAATCATCAGACATATGGTAGAGAATTCTGTATGTACGTGTGACCTTAGTTGGAATTTCACGTTGGAATGTAGACGTAGCTACAATAAATGCGAAGCGCACAGAAACTGCAAACTATCACCCAGCATTCAAAGCAGAAGTTTAAACATACAACAAAGCTTTTCATTTATTTAACAGAAGAAGAAATATTATTTGTAGGTTGCCCAATAATTATATAGTTCAATATACGAAATAAAAATAAATATGTTTATCAATACATAACCATACTTCGAAAAAAAAAAATTATATTAGAACAGTGTTATGTAGATTTATAAATTATCAAAAATTTATAATTTATGTTAAAAAATTAAGATAAAAACTGTAACAATGATTATTTTTAAAAGGAAATAATAAAATATAATAATCATTTTAGTAATTTATAACACGATAAGAATTCTAGAAAGTTAGATAAGTTTTTTTTTTATTAAAAATATAATTTTTAATTTCATTCATAACCGTAAAGTAGTAATAACTGTGAAATATGATATAAGAAAAAAAAAAAAAAAAAAGAATTCAAATCAATGTAGAAAGAGATAGGAATATGAATAGAAGGTGGGCATGGGAGCAGGGTTAGCAGTGCGATTCCCGTTTCCGCAATTCCACAGGAGGAACAGTAGAGAGGAATTTTCCCAGATCCGGATCCCGGGCTATAGTAAGTCCGTGACCTCGCCCATGTCCTCTAGAGTGCAAAGACCTCGGAACCAAAATCGAAACATCCCTTTGCCTCTCTGTTTCTGGCCACGTTATCAAAGCTACACAAGTTGGAGACATGGTGGCGCCAAAAGTATTACTACTACATTCATTTCATGCGTATGCGTACAACACTCACACACTCCTATTTGATTCACTCTGTGAATAGAAATCTACTGTTTTCCTGAAATACTATAAGATTTATCCCATTTCGAATTTAGAAAATATTAATATTAAAAAATATAATCAAACTCCAGTATTTTAAAACAAAACTGTGAGTACAAATCACATTTTGAAAACCATGCTTCGAGAAGTGAAACTGTGTTGAATGAATGAAATAAAATAAAATGAAAATTGTTTAAATTTGCTGGTTTGAATCTTAAAAAATTAATGAAAAATATGAGTAAAAATCTCAAAGGGTGTGTGTAGTAAACAATGATAGCAATAGTGCAAAAGTAAGAAGACCAATAAGGGGTGAATCACCCTTTGTAGTGCATGCGCACGAACGTAATATGACGTCACAATTGTGTTGACTGGTTCAGTGGTCTAGCAGCACGGTTATGCTTTTGCGTTGTCTTGCGATTCGTAGCAGCTTGTAGTAGTACGCGATATTGACCCGACGCTGATGACGTCATTGCGCCAGTCAGCTGGGCGTGGTGCTAACTTGAGCTTCTATTTAACCGCAACTACCAGCCACTGACACCTATACACTAAGCTATATAGCTCAAGCTACTCTATTCACTTTGATTTAAAATTATGTGTGAAAACACGTGGGAAATATTCTTACTGAATATATTTAACTTCAACAATAATATATATTCACTATCATTAATTATTTAAAAACAACGAAAAAATAATTCCAAATACCCACAAAATTATTAAAAAATCAACAATTTTTCAATATAGGTTAAAAAGTTTTTTAAAATATTTAAAATTTATAATATAAATTAAACAAATAAACAATTGAAATAAATTATATAAATATAATTCTTATCTCCCAGTGATAATTTGATAAATTAAACTAACAGCTGATTGGATAATAATATTTAAAAAGATGTAAATTTTATATTATATTTGTAATAGATCAGCTGTTTGCAAGTCAATAAAAATGTTAACTTCGTCACTAGTATATCCTTGAGAAAGGTCGATGTTATATCTAAATCATGTTTTTTTCGTATTAACTTTAATGTATATGCGGAATAAAAATAGTCGTAATAAATACATACTTTTAAAAGATTAAGATAATTTTTTGTTTGTTTTAAAAAAGTGTTTAAGTTTACATTTTTTTCGGTTTTGATTTGAACTTTTATACTTTGTGTTACTATAAACATATATTAATGAATTTAATATTTCGTTACACATTCCCTTGAAATAATTGGGGAGATTACGTCATAAAATTAACTTAAAATTTGATTTTACAATCAATTTTTGCCGTTTCGCTCAATTAAGAAACTTGTTGCAATTTATAATATGTTAAATATTGACAAGAAAAATAAAACAAATAAAGATATAAGGAAAAATAATTTTTGTCACAACATACACAACCTTGACACATAAAGTTATACTTGTCAAGATAAATCCATTTATTAAAGAATAATTAAACAATGTTCGCAAAGTTACTTAGTAACTAATTAAAACAAAATAAATATGTATTAAACTACATGTATTTAAATAATAAGAAAAAAATAAATGAAATAACATAGAATAGTTTATTCATTTGTTTATTTATTTTTTATCATAGGTAACTAGTCTTATTGAGCGAGTTTCATTGACATTTTTTCAATTGTTTTTCTTTTTATCGGTCATGTCAGACTCAGGTTTTATTAATAAGACGTAAATAAATCTAGTTGCATTTTTGATAACTTTCCTCATTTGTTTCTTAAATATTGTATACTATAAGTATTGTGCAAGTATCCTCAGTTAAACATTGAATAGTAATCTTATCCCAACATCCATTTCCCACGTGAGCAGTGTAGTAGAGCCTTACATTCACGTTTAAACTACAGTACATTTTGACGTCATTGCATTCCAACATTCCAGAGTATAGTTCCCCAAACCGCTCTTCACCTCATGCACAGATGTTGTTGGTGTACCAACACTGGACAACTAACTAGATGCAAGCAATGTTTATATATCTTAAAATATCAATATCATGAACAATATTAAGTATGCAGTTATTTTTTGTCAAGTAAGTCGTGAACTAACAATGAGAGTTCTTCTTTTGTTTTACCTCCTTGATTTTTACATACAAAAATGCATTAACATCGTTTATTAATCTTAAAGTAACCAAAAATAATAATTATTGACTCGTTAAAAAATATTTCTTTACTTATAAGGAAACTTGCTATTCAGGTATATTTAATAAAAACATCTTAAATTATATTAGAACCTGATAACTCTCACCATATGTTTTTATATTTATAATGACAAGATTTTTACTTTCTATATGTTCAAAAATATGAACTATATAAATGTTAATTTTATCGCTGCTCAAATCAGAAAAATTTAGTTAAACTGATTTGAAAAAAGATAAGAATAAGAAATAAATTATAATTAAATACATAATAAATATAGAAATATGTTGTTTTTTTTATAAATAAAATTGCAAAACACAAAATGAATGTACAAAAGAGCTGGAACGAAATAATAATATTGGGGTTAGTTGTAAAGGTTAAAGGTCACAACAAAATAAACGTCCGGAGCGATCAATGAAATCCGGAAACGTAAAATAATATCCGGAAACTATGTAGACGTGTTTCTACCTAAATGAATGGTTAAAATATTTAAAAAGATTTGTATTTATTTTTACTTATTATTCTATAACAGCATTTAGTATAAATATTAATAAAAAATACTTGATTTTATTAATTAAATTATATTTTTGAAACTTTTTGAAACTAATTTCAACAAATATTCATTATTTAATGAAACAGAACTTTTTATAAAAAAGTAGAATTAAGTTAATAAAAATATATAATAGTTAAAAGATATATTAAAATAAAATAATTATATTCAATTAATTAGAATTATCAAATGCAAATAATTCCAAAAAAACAAAAAATTTACGCATTGAAATAAGGGTATATTTCATTTTGCGAGAAATATTTACAATTATAAAACAATTTTTAATAAAATAAATTTTAGAATCATTGAAATATATCTACGACAAAATCAACCCTTTAATTTTAGTTTGTCCTTGAACCCTATTGTACCTTACTTTAAAGGCAGATGAACCCAAATTTGTTCCAAAATTATGAAAAATACTATAAGAACGTTATCTATTAAACGTTTAAAAGGATAACGATAGCGGTAAAGTGTTCGATTTTAAGGAATCCAGTTTTGGGGTTTGGATATAGGAATGGCGCCGCCGTTTGTAAATGTCCTTGGATTACACGCACCCCAAACAAGAGGGCATTTATATCGATCCAGAAAAATGGAAATAATTAGAACGTAAAATTTAAGTGGGAAAATATTATTGTGAATGAAATGGAAATAAATAAAAATAAATATATAAATTAAATGTTTTCCTTCCATTATTATAATTATGTTAACAATTAATTAATTTATTTTTCTATTGAAATAATATTAAAACATCACAAATTAATTAATTTTTTATTTTAATAAAATGTTCTTATTAATAGTTTTTCATCAGATATAAAAAATTAATATAAATATAAATTATGCGACACAATAATCATCATAGAAATTCAAAACAAATGAACAACGTAGTAGGGTTGTTAAAGTTCAAAGGTCATAATATTATTTACTGCGCAATTAGAATTAAATTTGACAATGTTAGTCATAAATATATACTGATGTACCAAAGCAACCTATGATGTAAAACTAGGGTATTGCAAATAAATTTGTTTCCATTCTCACTTCCTTTGCAAAGCATAATAATAAATGAGGAAGTCAACAAAATAAGACATATTTTGAGGTTAAAGGAAATTCATTAAATATTTATTCAAAATAAATAATTTTTAAATCTTAATTGTATAAAATTTAAAGATTATGTTTTGTATAATATCAAATAATTAGATACAGGATATGTAGCAGAAATGCACTTAAAAGCGTAGGTGAAGATATCGGGTGTGGCAACCTGGAGATTCCCGCCAACACGCTATGTTTCTATAGCAACCAGGCAAAAAATAATAAAAAAAAAAACGGTAAGTAAATAACCCTTTATTTTATCCACGCTTTATTTGACTACTTACTTATATCTACTCCTGTAATATATTACATAGAGTAAAAAGAAAATGTTACCAATAAATAAATAATAACGTTTTTACTGTAAGGGTTAATTAATTTACGAAGCTTGTTCAGACTAGTTACTTTCAAAATTAATAAAATCAGTTAAAATGACAAATGCAGAACAGGAAAATTAAAATAATATAATTTTCTGCGAGAACATTCTTTTTAGATTATAGACCTTACAGATATAAAGGTATATTTTTATTGAAATTAATTGTATCTGTCAAATAATAGTACATGTTTATTCTTGTAAATATTTACTTCAAATGTGGGAAGTTAAAACCAGCTGTTGAAATAAATATTCTTTCAATTTTATTAGCGTTTCCTTGTAAATAATAATAAAATAAAATAATTATTTTATTAAAAGATTTAAAACTTAAATCTAAAAATATTTTAATCGCTAAAATAAAATGTAATCCATCAATAAATAGTTTTGCGTGTCAAATAATGAAAGATTTCTATTACGAGGCGAGAAGCCAATAAACTCTAAAACTTACATGTTTCGGACTTTGTAACTAAGTGCTGGCATGCCGGTGACCTGAGACTAACTGAGAAGTAGGTGTAATATAATGTTAATATAGTTATGTTTCTCTATAGCAGGCATCTGCAAACATGTGATTGTTATATGTTTTCACAGAGCTCTTGGATAGATATACATACATGTATTTTTACATGTGGGTGCTTCATTTAAATGTGGGTTTATATATATATAAGTAGGTTCAATATTCTTTCGTTCATGTTATATTATATACTTTTAATCTATATTTTATACTTTAAAAACAAATTTTACTCAATATTTTTTTCTTTTAATTATTTGCTTTGAATACTAAAATCATGTATTTAAAATTTTTATAATAATTCTAAAAACAGATAATTTATGTAATTTCTAGATTATTACATAATACGATTACTTGAAGATGGTAATAATGTTTTACCGGAAGTGACTCTTTAACGATAAATACAAATAGTTCTGCGAATAAACTGCAATTTATTTTTTTAATAACATATTTATATAACAGGAAAAAATATGAATTTGTTTTAAAATATATTTTCTTCAATACTATAACGGAATTGATACCATTTTTGTATAATTTTCAATCAAAGAATGGTTATATCCTGCGTAATTGTGAGGTATTATTCATGCACTAGTGTTTAATAAGGTAATATCAAGTTTATATTACCTAATAACATATAACCCCAAAGAAGTTACTTATTAATTATTAAAATACATATCTGTTAAAGTTTTTTATGGTTGTTTTTCTAAATTCAACTAAATTATATAAATACTATGAATTTAGATTCAATGCAACTAAATCAAAATATGAAATTGCTTTTTTTACAATAAATATACTAAAAATAAATTTTGTTAAACAAAGAAAATGATTAAAACTGAGTATTATTTGTCTTAATTGCATTAAGCGTAATTCACAATCATCTACGGTACGTTTATCGTAACACAAAAATACATATACAAAGTTTTATATACCTATATAACGGTGTATAATACAAATACTACACCGTACAGAAGTAAAATTCTACTCTACGGTCATACAATCAACCATACAATTCATCAACATCACATAAACTAAATACGTATTGTAAAATTGTGCAATTATATTGAACACTCGATATGGTCAACTGAAAAGCCGGGGCTCTGAAAGGATCAATGTGAACCATGGTTACCATAGCAACCGACGGCTGCGTACCATGACGTCACCGTTTAAAATCGCGAGACAACGAGTAAGACTCCATGCAAGATGACTACGGTGTGTTTTAACTTTTAAACTAGTTTTTAATTTTTTATAAGATAAAAATTAATTTTTTTGTTAATATAACCGTAGAATTTTTAACGTTTTTTAATTAAAATCGTTATTTTTATTCTACGATATGTATTTTTTTATGATTATTATAAAAAATATTTTGTTTTGCAGATAAGAATTAATTTATAGTTTATTAATATGCAAATAAATTTATTTTAATAATTATATGTATATATAGTTTTATTTTGGCGGGAAACCAGCAGACAATGACGTCATTGGCGACAGACAGAGAAGAGAGTAAATTGCATTTAAGAGAGGAGAAATAATGGGCGCGGTTGTGAAAATACACTGACACTAATATTGCAAACTTCATCAATTGTACAGATTAAAATATGCAATTAAAAGTTAAATATATACAAAATAACTTTAAATGACAATGCATTTTTTTTTATTCATTTATTTTTAGATATAATAAATGTTCTACCCACAATCAATTTAATTTATAAAGCAATAATGTTTGATCAATAAAAATTAATTAATTTGAAAATATATTATAAAAAAATAATTACAAATTTTTAATAAAACAGAAAATTTAATTTTAACTAATTGTAAGTGTATCAGATCCAGAATTGATCATAAATTTCAAAAATTCAGTAATTGTTCCATAATAAAAAAAAAATTAAATCATTAATATACATTTTCTTAATTATAGTAATTTCTAAAGTTGCCATAGAAATTTTAGCAAAAAGTAATAAAATTTAAAAACAAATATTTGAATATTTACATCTGTATGTACAACTTAGTATATAATTTCTAACACATTATATAAAAACTGACCTTCCACAATGATTATATGATGTATAGCTTTAGATAATTACATGTTTTTACAATCATGTAATCAAAATATGTTTTATTTTTTAATGAAAAAGAAAGCAATATTAATAATAAAATGTCTATTTTAAGTAATCAATATTATGAATAGATTATTAATTATATTTTTTTTAAGATAAAATTTCTTGTTCATACCATAAGATTCATGAAAATTTTTGAAACAATTAGCGGTTATTGTCCTGGTAATGTTGAAGACATGTTGAATTGTTGCGAAACGTAAATGAGAAAACCTTTAAAACAATAATAAAAAAAAAAGCGAGAAATATTGTTATTAATTTATTTATTTTAGCTGAACTCAAATTTTCATTGTTGTTTATTGGACGCTAAAGGGATGAGAAATTCTAACTATATGATTATAATCTTATATTTTTAGAAAACAGAAAAAAAAACTACTGCTAATTTTTACAGATACAATTTTATTGTATTACAATAAAAATATTCTTAGGATGTATTTATGTACATCAGGGGTCCCCAAACTACGGTCCAGGAAGTTTTCCAATCATTCCAAACATAAATCATGACAATTTTGATTAAAAAAATAACATTAGGGAAGACGAACATAAGCAATATTTTCGCACGTTTAAAAAATAAAATGTTTGAGTTCACTTAGCAATTTTTAATTGGCCCTATCGTTAATAAGTTTGGGGATCCCTGATCCCTGATGTAGACCATTCTAAATCTAAGATAATTTTTGTTTTATTTTAAAATATATATTTATTTTAAATTAAAAATGTAAATATTAAGGTTGATCTATCATTACTGGACATCTTTAATAAAAAATTGCTATTAGAGTGCTTTGAGCGTAAAAACGAGTGACTCGCAAACAGTATATTGGTAAGGGGGAAGGTTAGGTTTGCATGTTAGGTAAGGAGGAGGTTAGATATGAGTAAGGTTGATAAGGAGAAAGTATGACACTCAGACGGTGGATATTTTATTATATTTTTTCTGATAAATAGGACTAGAAATTAACCTAACCTAACCTCCCCTAACCTAATTTCTAGTCCAATTTATCAGAAAAATATAATAAAATATCCAGCGTTTGAGTGCCACTCCGCACCTGTCAATCACAAAAACGTGTCCAGAAACGATAGATTTACCAATATTAACTAAATAAACGAATTAATTAGGCTATTTTTTATTATTCATTTATTATTTTATAATCCAGATATAGCAACCAAGGGTTTTTACGACCTCTTTTGCTGTATCTATCTTACTTATTATCTATTTATAGTTACAAGGTTAATATTATATTTATTTTTTATTTTGAGAAATCAAATAAAAGCTTAAATTAAAGTAATGAAATAATTTCCGCCTAGCAAATTTCATCAAATTTAACAAAAAAGTGTTATTTCTTAAAGTAATGCAAAAATTGAAGTCTGTACTTAAGGTTCTGTGTCTTTCTAATTTACCCTATGATAGAGGATCATATATGTATATAAAACTTCTTAGAAATGAGATGCATTTATTTAAAATTCATTAAAAAACCTTATAGTGAATTCCATCGTCAGTTTAATCAATTTAAGATAAGTTTACGTTATATTTGGCAAAGTTGAAAATAAACCTGTAATCTCCGCGATTAAAAAAAAACCCGACCGCATAAGTTTATAGAACCGAATGATGATGCCAAAAATCTGACTCTCGACAAACTATTTAATCTGAAGTAAGTTAAAACGAGTTATACATATAAAAAAAACTTCTTCGAACCAGTATGAATGAAGGTTATAAGAAGATCAACTTCTCAACAGTTCAGTATATTGAGAATACAAGAATAAACGATTGTTTAAAATAGCACAAACTGCTGTTATCTTTGTCCTTGAGACCAATTATTTTAGCGGGAAAATATGCTCCCACGCCAATCACGTGGTACATACACATTTCTCTGAGACGAATAACACGTGTAGATTATAAATTATTTGAATCTAATATTACTTTTTATTCAACGTTGGTATCGTATTTAAATTGAGTTTTTATACAAAGTCATGTTGATAACATTTAATGTATATAAATGCAACTAATATACAAAGCTGAATGCTAGCATGATTTGTTAAAATGAAATGCAAAAATTTCGATGTCATTTCAAATTAATAGGGGTAAAACTACGCCACACCTATAATTAACACGGAAATTGAAGACACGAATCAGAAAAGGAATTATAGTCACGCTTACCCTGTATTTATATTAATTCTTAATAAAGATTGACGCAAATATTCACCAGAATTGATACATTATAATCATCGCCACGAATCAATGTAATTACATAATAATAAATAGATATTTTATTTCGACAAACGTTATTAACCTTTTCATCTTCTTAACGCTTAATTGACATATTTCTACAAAATGTGAAGTACGTCTAAATTTTTTAAACATTTTTTAGCATTAAGATCGTTTCAGATCGCAGAGATATCATGTAAACGTATAATGATTACGCAATTATATTGTTTCGTGGCGACGACTATATTAAATCCTGAATAAAACGTTGGATGCTGTCTTACACTTTCATGTAACATTTCCAAATAGAATAAAATTTGAAGAAAATTATAAAATCCCTTTATTAATGAAAATTACTTGGGGAAATGACGTCATATACAGATAAAACAAACATTTGAATAAAATTATTTTATATTAATATTATAAACTTTTATAATTAATACAATTTAAAGTTAAGATTGATAGTTATTAACTAAAATATGTTATAAAAACCTGAACAATAAATAATAATATATTATTCAAAT
>NEEE01006934.1:18332-56685 GCA_002278615.1 Pogonus chalceus | reverse complement strand
TTTTTTTTCTAACGTTATAGAAATTTCCATTAGTTTTTTTATATGCACTTCAATTTTCTTTTGCTGCGGTAGATGTTTCAGTTAATTTTTCTTCTATTGTTCTAGAATCTCTCATTATTGTTCTTCTGACATTCTCGAATTTTCCATAAATATTTCATCCAATATTCTGGAATTTGTTTTAGAAATACTAACTCGTTCTTTTTCCAGGCCTGCAATTATTTGCTGAATGTCACCCTGAATTTAAAATTCATTCATGTTTGGATCTAAATCTTTTCTTGACAATGCTTCTCGAAACCGTTCTTGTAAAGCAAATTTTTTCCAGATACTTCCTCATCAAGTTTTTCCAACTCCCTCTTCAATTCATCAACCTTTAACTCCATCAACTTGTTTTTAACCAGAATGAATTTTTATTTATTTTCATTTATAATTAAAGTTATTTTTTTAAATGTTAACTTCTCATCTGACACCAATTGTACCGGATATTTATTTTGACGATGCTAAGTAATTAAAATAAAAACAACAAACCATTTTTATTTTGCAGCTACCCACTTTTAATTTAAATGTATTTCTTACAAGTTTCTCTTCTTTTTTCTTTTAAAAGCAATTCTAAAATTCTTTTAATTAATCTTTCTTCAATTTTTCGTAATAGTTTGTACGGAATTGTTTGACGTTCACGTAATATTGTTTTTCTTTTTATGACATCTTTAAGAAAATTATCGTCATTACATTTTGTACCCGTATTAATTCCCATATTTTGGCTGCATGCAATGCTTCTATTTTATGATTTTAATTTTAAACAAAATCGACGTATTATAGACTTATTTTCTTTTTACCTTTTCCAAATTCTTTGAGTTTTTATTTTTTATCTGACTAAAGCCCGAAACGAACAACAATAATCTTATTTCGGAACTTCAAGTTTGATCAAGAAAATTATATAAAAATTTTAAACAAATTTACGGATTTCTTAATGAAATTGATCTGTTCTGAAAACATTATAAATAGTATAAAACAGGAAATCATATGAAGAAGATATTTTTTGAAATATATATTCAACAGATAATTATTATCAGGTGTATCAAAAAAAGTTATCCCACTCTAGTGAACAGATACCGGATTTCCACAATTAATCTATAAAAGTTTAAAATTTCAAAGTTCAACTTTTGGCTTCAAATAAAATATTTCGTAATTCACTTTACCTATAAAAACCAATGTATAATATCTAGAAATGTGTTAAGATACACAACTGATATATGAAAAGTACTTGACAATAAAAAATACATTTTAATATTTAAGTGATCAAATAATACTTATTTACAAAACATAAATCACATGTATATTAACAATATATTGATGACTTAAAAACCATACTTATAGTAACGATACCAATAATTTAACAAAAATATAATTCAATATACTCTGGATGAAACCTTACGCACGATCACTATTATGTATATTATCTGTTTCCAAGCAAATAACGAAAAAATATTTATATTGGGTGCAATAGATAGTATTGGTAAAATCTGCGCTAATATTTGTTTGGTCCAGATTTTTTTTTATATGGAAAGGAAATAAGACTTTGATTTATACAAATTTTACATTTGTTAGTTTTTCTGTTTGCTCAATGGTTTTTTAATATAAAAACATTTCTGTATATAATTATTTTTAATCCCATATGGGGTAGTTAGATCTTCTATTGGGAGCCTTCTCAGGTAGCATATAATTAGAATGCCTGACAAATATGGGTGGTATCAAGGAATATAAATATCCGGGGCGGATCAAAACTTATAAGCAACGTCTGACCTAGAGTGAGCAAGTGAGAAAATCGTCTATTCTCAAGATTAGGAGCAGCTGAAATAAAACTAGAAAGGCAACAAAAAATTATCTAGTATAAAATTTCCAGAAAAATCATAACTACGGCTGAAAAATATCATGGCCCCGGGTACGGGCGCTCCTTAAATGAAACAGGGCTACTTATATTCTTCGGTTCGGTTAGAATAAAGTTTGAACACTAGAATCCGAAAAAATAAGAACAAGTAATATAAGAAACATGTTTGAAACGGAGAAAGTAAGTAACACTATAAGAGAAATGCAGAGACTGAATGTTGGTATTCTTGGGGTCAGTAAAATGAGATGGACGGATTCGAGAAAAATAACAATCAACAACTACAGTGTTTATTTTTCTGGAGAAAACAGAATGTTTTATAGAAACACAGCAAGAATAATTGTTTTGCACGATGTGGTTTAGCCCGTTCAAAGAGCCTCATACTTCTTTCAGACGGAATAGTTTTTTTGTGGCGACCAAAACAGTTGATGTCAACATTTCAGATATATACTTCAACTCAAGAGGCGGAAGAGGAGCAAATCGAGATTTTCTATGGGGATCTGGAAAAGTCTTAGCATTTACCAAAAAACATGAAATGACGTTTATTATACGAGATTTACACGCAATGATTAGACACGGATGAGTAGAAAATATCATAGAAAAATATGACTTGGGAACCAAAAATAATAGGAAAGACATGTTTGCTAACTTTTGCATGGAAAAACAAATAGTCATAAAAAATACGTTTTTCAAACCTCTAAAATGACGTTTGTACACTTAGAAGTCGCAAGCGGATAAGCTAAAGAAAGTAGTTAGAAACCAGATTGACTACATTTGCATCAATGACAGACATAGGAACGCTGTTAAATCAGTTAAAACGTATCCAAGTTCTGATATACCAACAGATCATTACTTGTTTAAAGGGAAAATAAGTTTTTGTTTCAAAAAACCAAAATAAAAGGTAAGAAGAGACAAGGATAAATGAAATAACGAAAGTGCCCGTTATAAAACTTTTATGTTGTTAGAAGAAATGCTAGGAGAAACAACATCAATTTTACAAGAAAACACGGAAGTAGTATGGAACAAAACTAAGGGTACTGTAATGGAGACTCAAGAAAGTATTGTAGTAAAAAAATAAAAGTTAAGATAAAATGGCTGACAGAGGATATCTTAAATATCATGGATCAAAGACGAGAACAAAAACATCAAGACGAAGTTGAATACAAAAGAACTCATACATAAATTAGAAAGAAGATAAAATAAGTAAAAGCAGACTGCACGCTAAAGAATACAGAAAAATTGAAGAATATGAAAACAATCATGATGAAGACAGGCTCATCAAGAACAGCGTACAAGGTTAATGAAGCGATACAACTAGCAAAGATTAGTAAAAGTTCCGAACATAATGAAATCAATACAATGATGATAAAGCTTTCCAGCGAAAAGGGAACCAAAGTAATAAAATTATTATAAGTAATTATTGTTACGCATAATACATAGTGAAATATAAAATAACCTTAAATAGAGGATTGAGCAGGAGCAGAAGCGCTTTTTGGTGTTCAAGTTATGATACATAGGTGCCGCGATGTCAGTCGCGATGTGCACCTTTGGTTTAGAGATAGCATTTGATAGAGTACATTATGATACACTACTAGAAATCATGAAAACCTCCGGGATGGAGTACAAGGATATCAGAATAATCAGAAACTTGTAATGGAACTATAGAACCGATGTGATAGTAAATCAGCACTTAACAGAGGACATATAAATTAGTGAATTTTGCATCAGGGATGTTTGCTTTCACCAATATTGTTTAACGAGTATGCTGACGAGATATTCAGAGAAAGGCTGGCAATTATAATGGCAAGTTAAATAATCAATAAAATATCTGTAAACAATGTAAGATAAGCCGACAATACAAAAATGAAAAAGACACACATAAAGAAGAAATAACAAAAAAAAAAAAATAATCGCACAGTGGAATTACAAAGAAATAACGGAAAACAGACAGAAATTAAAACAAATACAGATCGAACCAGGTACCACAGACGAAGAAATGAATGAGTTGGCAACAAAAACTCATCATGCAATAAAATGAAAAGAGATATATATAAAAAAAGGAACTAGAGATAACCAATGGTGGGGAAAGGAATGCAAAAGGTTGAAAAGAGAGACGAATAAAAGCTTAAGACAGTTAAAATCAGGTTTAATTACAAGAGATGAGTACTTAAAAGAAAAGAAAAGAATACAAGACAGTATGTGAAAACAAAAAGAAAGAGAAAAAGGAGAAGAACAACAATAAAAAAAATTAAAGGAGAAACGGAAATATGGAAATACATCAATAAAGAAAGAACAGTAAAAAAGATTAGCAAGAATATCAAAATGGAAGCATGGAAGATTCACTTTATGTTACAACTCGATGTACACGAAGCAGTCAACGAAAATAAACTAAAAGAAGATATTACTTTAGAAGAAATAGAATACCAGATTAGAAAAATGAAGAAAAATAAAGCCGCAGGAGAAGATGGGTTCCAGAACGAAGTATGGTTAAAGGCACCAGATAATATAATAAAAAACTAAGAGATATTGTAAACATAGTATGGAAGGGAGAAGAGATGCCAAACAGATGGAAAAAAGGAATAATAAGCCCAATACACAAAAAAAGTGATCCACAAATAGTAGAAAACTACAAAAGTGTAACTTTATTAGACACGGCATATAAAATATATGCAGCTATCTTAGATAAAAGATTACAGACTCAAATTGAAGACAAAAAGATCCTACCGGATACACAAGCAGGCTTTAGAAAGGGTAGAAGTACCATGGACAACATATATATTCTAAAACACACAGCAGACAAATTAACAACGACTAAAGGAGGGAAGTTGTTCGCATTATTGGCGGATCTTAAAGCAGCATTCGATAATGTAAATCGGAAAAATTAATAGAAACCCTGTTGAAAGACGGGATAAGCAAACGGATAATAAACAGAATAGCCGAAATATATAAGGAAACGAGAGTGGAGGTTAAAGTTAATGGAAAGACGACAGACGAATTCTGGACGACAAAAGGGGTAAGGCAGGAATGCCCACTAAGCGCAACGTTATTCACTCGGTATATCTCTGATATAGATAAATATTTGTAAGCAGGACAAACAGGTGGGGTAGTAATAAATAGGAAGAAATATTATACTTTAGCTTACGCATCTAACGATCTAACTTTAATAGCAAAAACAGAAGGAGATATGAAAGCTCTCATGAACAGACTTCAAACATATTTAAAGAAGAAAGATCTAATTTTAAACGCCGCCAAATCAAAAATAATGATTTTTAGAAAAAAAGGAGGGAGAGCGAGCAGAGAAAAGTGGGAATGGGAGGGGCAACTAATAGAAAAAGTAAAAGAATATAAATATTTGGGATTCCATTTACAACGAAATAATGATCATGGAGCAAATATAAGAGAAATCTCAAAAAAAGCAGCAGTAGCAATGAAATCGATATGGAGCATAGGAGAAAGAAAATTTGGAAATGATTTCAGAAGAAGAATGGTAGTATTTCATTATACTGTTAAAAGCATTTTATTGTATGGGGTAGAAATTTGGGGATGGACAGAAATAGAAACGATAGAGAAGATACAAGAAAAATACATCAAATGGGTATTAGGATTAGAGACGACGACTCCGGCGTATATTGTACTCGAGGAAACAAAAAGAGCTAAACTAAGAATAGATGCAGAAAAAAAAAGCGGTTAAATTTGAAGAGAAAATAACAGAAGACAGAAAATTATTATACGAATGCCAGAGAGAACAACGAAACAATGAAAAAAATAAAATAGAACAAACTAAATGGACAATGGCAAGGATGAACTACTACGAAAGAAACGGTTACTCAATAATTGAGGTAGCAAGAAGAAAAGAACAAGGACAAAGCGTTTTAGCAAATGTGGTAAACAGAGATTGGGAAGTACAGTTACAACTGCAAAAAGTAGACATCGGAAAATCCAAGTATAATCCAGGATACGACAAAACTCAGGTAAATCAAATACCACAATATTTAAAAAAAGGATTCAAAAGTAGCATTACGACAAAAATGATCGCTCGATATCGGTGCGGAAATGAAATGAACGGGAGAAAACACTGGATGCAGAGAGAAGACAGAATATGTAGACTGTGCAATAAACAAGAAGAGACAGTAGAACACCTAATATATGAGTGCCAGGAGACGGAGAGAGGAGGAGACGAAATGAAAAAAAAAAATAACATGACTCCGGTAAAGGTAGGACATGGATGAGAATAATAAATGAAAAACGAAAACAGATATTATAATAAAAATGCAATGTAAACTAAGCTGGACTTAAATAGAAAAAAATAATTCAAGTATCCGCAGCAAAGAATACAAATAAAATATCTTATTGTAAATTGTTTAGTTAATTAATTAAATTGATTGCAAGCAACATGAATATTTCAATAGTTACATCATCTGATGTAACAACCGTCATGTTTGATTAAAGTCAACTTCACAAACCACAAATAAATCTTCAGGAAACGAAACGAAATTTTAATAAACTAAACAACGACCAATTATAAGTCTTCTTAATATGCCGTAAAGAGTAGCAGAAAAAAAAACCTATAGTCTTATCCAAGCATACGATAATAAAATCAAAATAACTGAATACATGTAGATTATTAAAGACAAGCAAATAACAAAAAAAAAAAAAAAATATCCATGTATAAACTTCCTACATTAATAATATCAATACCAATTATGTACAAAAAACCTAATACAAACAACAACCAACAAACTTCAATTATAGAAAGCCAATTTTTTACTTAAGCTTTAATTTACGAAATGCTTGATTTTATAAACACTTAAGAAAGTCATTAAATTAGCTATCAAACTGATATCTACTTCCGTTGCGATGGGCAAATGGACAAAAATATAAAAGGCGCAGCCATAACTTTTGAGTAATCGCGAATGTCCCTAAAGCTGAACTGGAGAAGATTGCTTTTGTTGACCTTTTATTTAAATCGTTATTATGTCTGAGATACGTCAACACATTCCATATCTGGCTACTTGAAAAACAAAAAATCATGTTCTAAATACTTAAGTGTCCAAACTTGCTCATCAAGTTGATAATAGAGAAATAAAACAAATCATATGCCATTTCTATATATTTTGTTACTGAAGAAGAAAATTTTTGATCACACTTTTCATCAAAAACTTGTGTACGCAAACCGTTACTTATACGTCGAGTTTTAACTACGATCCAAAACAACTGGAGTAAGTTACCATAGTTTTGGTGACAAGATCAGTAAGATTAGCATACCATATATAAAAAGATAATTTTCTTCGAGATACATTGCTCGGAAGTCGATATATTTTATATATTACCATCATGAGTCATTAAATTAAGATCATTGGAGAAAACCGAAAATAAATTATAAGAAGCAGTTTCCTTTTAAGATATCTTCGACTGGCTTGTTCATCTTTTCAAGACATAATATCAAAAAAGTGTATATAATGGACAGAATTATCTCCTCGATGTATCAAAACTAAAGGTAATAAACAGTTAACCAAACAAACAAAAAAAAAAACGTTTTTAGACTTGAGAAAGGACACAGTAATTAGACTTAACAATCTTTTCAATCCGGTAAATCGACAATAAAATAGCCTCTTTATAAAATGACCAAACGCTTGGAAAAAATTTTAAAAGAACGCAAAAATCCCAAAAAACAAATTAAGTAAATAAAAAAAAAAAAAACAATTGTTAGAATTTTATGGCAACGGTTTTCAATACTATAAACAACGTAATTAATTATGGCTTAAAATGCTCTCTCTATGTATCTAAAACATTTTAATCTTTGTTTTTTTACATTCATAACTATGTATATCTTAAATTTTCAGGTCTAGCTAAAGCTCATTCTATTTCTGTATTAGTTTTCTATTGTGTTCGTTGGTCATGGTATTGTTCGTAGTATGCTCCATTTAATCTCTCTAATGTTTTTCTTGTTTTTTAACAATGTTATTTTGTCTGCGCTATACACTATTATTGGCCATATTATATTTCTATAGATTTTAATTTTTGCCAAACTATCTTATTTTTAGAAGTTTTTATAAGCGTAAAATACTCCGTCCGTTATAAATAGCTTTCCTTTGATTTCTATTTCCTTATACCCGGCACTAGTTATCGTTAATCCCAAATATTTAAATAAATCTACTTTTCTAAATTGACATTCACTGATTTAAATTGTTTTTATTTTGTAGTTGACTGCCAAATCTAATGATCTTTTATCTTCCTTAATATTCCTACACTGGTTGTTACGGAGTTTTTGTTGATTCTCTTTAGAATTTATTCGAGGGCTTGGTTAAGTAGTGTCGCTGACAGTAAATATTCTTGTAAAACTTCATTGTTCTGTTCTGTGTCTCTTTTTAGTATCTTAATACCGGATGTTATTTTCGTTATTCTCATCTGTATGAATTGTTTCAATTAAAGTGCTACTTCTAATTCTTTTAAGGCTTCCATCAGGTATTCTATTTAAATAGTATCAAATTTTTATGAAGTAAATGCAAAAAAATTCTATGTTCATTCGATGCTCATAAATATTTTCTTTTATTTGTTTAATTGTGTGTATAGCAACTTTATTTAATTTATATCTGATAAAGCCACAATTATATTGTCCAGTAGTTTTTTCCGTTATTTGATATGCTTAAATAATATTAGACTTCTATAATTTTTGCATCTGTATGGATTTTATTTTATATGTATTGTAATTATTTGCCCTACCTCCAAGGTATTCTGGATTTTTTAATTTTACAGATTGTTTTAAAAAAAATGAACACTTTTTCGTGGAGATCTTATCTTTTATATTAAATAAGCTCTTTATGTATTTTTTGGTGCCTTTTCATTGCGATTTTCCTTTATAATTTCTTTGCCTTACTAAATTGTCTGTTCTATTTTATACGTTGTTCATCTGTAAACTTTATGTCTTCCTCCGTATCCTTTTGTTCATTTTAACAGTTTTGGTAAAAGAAACTTTGAAGTAAATTTTTCATATTTCTTTAAACTGTCTTTTGTTTCATGCTAAAAGTGAGTGAGTAATTGAATAAGACAGAAGGCTTAGGGAGAGATCTTCAATTTTTTGTCAAAACATTGACAGATTGACGTTAAGTTGTTCAGTCAGCAGTTAATAATTTAAAAAATATCAATTGTATTGATAAATTGACAAGAAAAAAAACTTTCTTTATGTGTTTCGTGATTATGAAATAAATGCTGGCTTAAAGATATCAAATTTATGAAGATATGTGAAAAATCTCAAGTTAACAACGAATTTGCAAGTAGCCTTACAAAATAACATATTGGCGAAAATTTTTTTAAAGGAATTAAAAGACATTTGCAACGAAAAAATTTAGGATGTAGATGATTTAAATATTAAAATTCAGAGTCAAATTAATGAACAAATACATTCTTTTAAGTCGATCGATTCCATTACCGATCCAAACGAAGTCGTCACTTATCCAACTGAATTCGTAAATTCACTGAATTTGCCAGGACTGCCGCTTCACTTTTTACAGCTCAAGTTTAGATCAGTGGTAATTATGTAACGAAATCTGATTAAGCCGGAATTTTACAACAAAACAAGACACGCTGTTAAAAAAATATGAAAAATTTGATTAAAGCTACTTTAATCATAAGAAAATTCAAAGGCGAGGAAATGCTGATTCCAAGAATACCACTAACGCCAACTGACTTTTCTTTTAAATTTAAGTGTGTCCAGTTTCCGGTGTGCCTTGCATTTGCAAAGACAATGACAATTAATAAATCCCAAGCGTGTGGAATAAACCTTGAATTGCCATGTTTTTCGCACGGGCAGTTATACGTAGCGTGCTCGAGAGTCGGTAAATCATCGGCGCTATTTTTCTCTCCAGATGGGAAAACTAAAAATATTGTACACTATAAGGCATTACAATAGAGTACCTACGTATGATCAAATTTGTATATTTTAACCATAATAATTAATCCGTATTGTAAATGGAAGATTTTGTCTCCAATTTTTCATTAGGTAGACCACATATGAAAAACTTACTTTTTTAAGTTTCTCATATTTTTCTTTATCATTTTTTTATTTCTTTTCATCCATTTCATCTTTAAATCTTTTTGTTTTTTTTTTGTTATGGTGTAGCATTCATTGTAACATTATATTTGAATGCTTAGTTATATTCTTATTATCTTATTGATCGTTTCTGCTGTTAAATTTTTTACACATTTTCTGTTTTATGCTATCCGTTTTGTACATTGTTTTAATTTTTTTCCTGTTTCTTCGCAAACATGGTCTTTATATTTTTTTCTTAAATTACTGTTGAGTATTCCACTTCATTTTTTTTTAAATAAATTGTTTCTTTATTTTGTATTTTACTTGACACTTGTTGCTACCATATAATTATCCGAATTCACGCAAGTATCTATACAAGTTCGTATATTTAATTAAGTCTTTCATTTTCTTGTGACGACGAAAGTAACTTTATGACATTATGTATGCTCATATTTCATAAATTTTGTCTGTTCATATTTATTTGTTTGTTTCCCTGCTACTTTTTTTACGATATATCATTTACAATTTTTTTTTTTTCGTTTTGCTCTATGTTGTCTGTTGGTGCATATACATATATTTAGAATGGATATATTAAAAGTCTTTATTGCGATTATAATATTTGTCATCATTTTACTTATCGAGTGAAATTTCATCTCCTGGTTTTTTTATTTCACTTCTTTCTTTTTTGTAACCGTGGGTGTATATGTAGTAAAATTTTTATATTTAATTGTTACTATAATTTATTTTTAGTTCTGTTTCATTGCTATTTTTGTTCTTTTATTAATCGTTAGCTGTCAAGCATTTTTTTGCGTTATTTTCCCTGTTGTGTTTCTGTTTATTAGTCTTTCATCATAACAAAATTTCGGGTAGTTTAGCGCTTGTTCTTGCTTTTGTCTTTAAATATCCTGATGTTGTTTCTTTGCTTCCTGGTCTACTTCTGCTATTATTTCATTCGATAAATACGTTTAATTCTATTTTTCATATTAGTCTTACCGCTTTCTTTTTTTACGTAACATTATCTTATACGTACAACACACACACACACACACACACACACACACACACACACATATATATATAAGGAAAAGCTTCAGATATTTTTATTTTTGTTTCTTGTAGATATTTTATATTTCCAAAATGTTAGACCGTTTTCTCTTTGTAAAAAATTTGATGATGACTGGTCTATTTTTGTTGCTTCTATGTTTTCCGATTCAGGAAATTTGTATTTTTCATAAATTTTTATCTACATTTAGTGAGTTTCTTTTTAAATCTTCTTATCACTTACTGTTTGTCTATCAGCTTTTGATCATATTTGGGTCGTAGTGATTTTGCAACCCGTATATCTTATTTAAGTGTAGTTTATCTCAATAGATCAATTGTTGTGATTGCTCTACTAAATTTAGAATATTACCTGAGGTATTTCTGGTAAAATAACACAACTCCACTACAAATGTCGCTATGCTAGTATTGTATAATTTTCTTGTCTGCATATCTTTTTTTAGAAAACCTACAATACTGTTTTTCTAAGGGTTTTATGATGTATGTATTATGAAACTTTACTTATCGTTTTTTTAAGCTCTTCTAGTAGAAATAAACTTTTTGTTGTTTTTATATTTATATTCTCAAATATTATTTTATTTATCATTTATTATAATTTATAATCTTTTCCAAAGCTAAACTTACACACGTGCATATACATTAATTTATACTCTATATACTTATATTTTAATAATAAATACTAAAGTTCACATAAAAAAAATAATGTGTGAGTTCACACGTACTATTCCATTATTTTTTCCCAGCAACAATTTAGTAATTGTATTTGTTAATAAAGTTCGACAAATATTTTACGGTGGTAAATTCCAAAGTTAAACACCGGGCAGAGTTAAATCTACGTATCTCAGCCGATAAGCTTTTCTTTCAAAGTTTTTTCAACAAGTGTGCAGTGCTAACCTTAAAACTCCAGGCACAATGTGGCTCAGAAAAATAAGTACTAAGAACCCTTTCGATTTGCAATCATTATANTTTATATATAATATAATATAATATAATGTTAAGTCAATGACCTTATTAAGGTTAAAATAACTACTCAAATACCGAATCAGTCAGATCCGAAACTAGCTGGATTGAGTAGGTTAGTGGAAAAGTCACCATGAGCAACTCTCCATCGAACCTAAGAACGGCTACTGTCCTCGATGCAATAGAAAGATTGAGAGTTGACTTTTCAAGTTTCATAGCTTAGAATGTCAACCGACATATACATAGACAACAAATTTAAGAACATAGAATCTAACTTAAACACTACAAACTCTTCATTAAACAAACCTGAACATGAACTAAAAACTTTAAAAAGAGAAACCCGTAAAAATAATCTAATATTCCATGGAGTTTCGGATTCAGAAATGGAGAATCATGCTCTAAAAAACACAATTTTAAATATTCTTAACATACAAATGAAACTAAATTTCTCCAGCCAAAACATTGATTTTTCGAGAAGACTCGGCAAAAGCATAAACGGAAACTAACCTGACCCATTCTTTTGTCTTTTATCTGGTTTAAAAAAGTAGTAAAAATACCAGCAAACAAAAGGGTCTTAATAAACAGCAATATTGCAAGTACAGAAGATTTCCCTCAAGATGTGCTAGACACTAGAAAGAAACTTCTGCCAATCATGAAAAGATTAAGAGAGGAAAACAATCATTCTTACATTAAGTATGATACACTGTATGTTAACGGTAAAGAATGGAATTACTAACAAACTACTACAAATTTAGAGAAATCCCACAATAAAAGAATTCATTCTGATGAACTAAACTCGAACGTCGTCTCGGAATTAAACGCAATAACCGTCAAAGAACAGAATACCAATATTAACCAAAACAAAAAACAAAGAGGCAGGTCTTCATTTCTAGAGAAGAAAAAAAAAACTCCCTAAAAAAGAAAGCAAGTGCTTCACAACCAATCTCGTGCTCCAGTTCTCAACAAACTCCAGGAAAGTTTTCCCTCTTTTACCAAACAGCCAGCCCCAATCGGAACTAGTTTTCTTGCCACCCTCAAATTTCTAGCAATCAAGTAACTTATATATGGCAAAGCAAACGTCAAAAAACAAGGAAACACTTCTAACGGACCGCACAAAATTCTTTGTTCCCCAGTAGGTTTGTTGATAGGGGAACCCGAGGCAACATCCCTCTTTCCTACTCACATATCACTCAATTTTTAAAACCTATTACCAACAATTTAATACATAGTCAAACCAAGCAAAACAAAAATAACAAACTAAAGTTATGCCACCTAAACACTAGAACACTTATTCGTGAAGATCGAATGCACGAACTCGAGCTAGCTTTAAGCTCTATCACCTGTGACGTTATATCCCTTGTAGAAATTAGACGAGTAGGCGAAACAATTATAACTAGAAAAAACGGGGATATATTCGTGTTCTTTGGAGAAACCGAAGAGCATAAAGGCATAGACTTCCTAGTTGCTGCAAAATGAAAAAAACTCATTATTGAATGTAAAAGAATCAACGAAAGACTTGGAATCATGAAACTAAAAATCAAAAACTTCCTGCTTCTATTGGTAGCAACATATGCTCCTGCATTAAATGCAGACGACGATGAATGTAACGACTTTTACTCCATACTAGATGTAACCACGGAAAATTTTTGTAAGGACAGTAATTTTATTGCTATTATAGGCGACTTCAACTGTAAGTTAGGCAAACGTATGACTGACGAAGAACAAATCATGGGCCCATACGGTTACAGTACAAAAATCAAAGAGATTACCAATTCAAAAACTACGTCTTCAAACATAACTTAAAAGTGACGAACACGTTCCAAAAATCAAGAGCAGGTAGAAAATGGTCATGGAGATTACTAGACGGACGGACTAAAAACGAAATTGACTATATTTTAATTAATAATTTAAAATTAATGGCAAAGTTTGAAATTTTTAGCAATATTAACTTTGATGCCGATCACAGACTTCTGAGATTAAAATTCTATCTTCCAGCTCAAATTATAAAAAAAAAAACACCTCAAACAACCCAACCCAGTTAAGAATTTATTATTGCATTGAGCAGAAGATGAATAGTGCTTCCTTGACATTCTAAAAAACACCTTCACAGAGTAAAGAACGCTCCACTGAGTTTAAACGTAGGCGACTACAACAGAATATTTAAAAAATGTCTAAAAACATCTTAGGCAGAAGTCACTATCAGGAAGGAAGCAATTCCCAATAACAAACAAAGTAAACTTTCAGATGAAACAATCAAGCTTATTAATATAAGGGCAACTCTGAAAATATCGAGACATAACACTCCAAACGAGCTACAGTATTACCTATTAGCCAAAAAAAGAAGCCAAAACTTGAAGAATCACGAAAATTGCATAATTGAAGATATCCGTAGTTGCTCCGGTTTTACTAAAGCAGTCCATAAAGTAACGTCTCTGGTTAAAGTCTGGCTACACAATCTAGAAAATAACGGTTTGCGTGCAAAATGTCTCAACACCGTACTAGAAACCACCACGACGTTCAACGAACGCCTATTTGCATCTTCTGCAAGTAACCCAAACAGAAACACAATTGCCACTTCACTTTTCAATGAACACACCCTACCATGTCTCGAGAATAAAATGTTGCTAATTCTATTAAAATTAAAACACGACAAAGCTCCTAGCAGTGGCGGCATAAACAACTGGATGTTAAAATTAGAAGCCACTTCGTTAGTTTCTAATTTGAAAATCCTATTTGACAAAATTATTCTATTTAGGAATGTACCCGAAGGCTGGAAATCGACCACGATAATTCTAATTAAAAAAAAAAAAGAAGAAAAGATTTAATTGGTTACTACAGACCAATCAGCCTTTTATTCAGTACCTACAAATTCTTTGCTACACTCATTTTAAATAGAATAAAACCTACCTTGTAGTTCAACCAGTCAAGAGATCAAGCTGGCTTCAGAAAAAACTTTTCGACAATTGACCATTTGCACACGATAAACCAGATAGTGGAAAAACAAACTGAATTCAACATGGTGGTCTATATGGCATTTATAGATTTCAATAAAGCCTTCGATAAGCTTAAACATGAATTTGCAATTCTAGCATTACAAGATCACGGCGTCGACCCAGTGTATGTTCAAATCATCGAGGATATTTATTCAGGTCCCTCCGCAAATCTAAGATTGCACAAACCTGGACCAACATTCAATATCCAAAAAGGATTTCGTCAAGGAGATCCCTTATTACCAATAATCTTTACCAATTCACTAGAAAAAATCTTTAGAAAACTGAACTGGGCTAGAGAAAGAATTAAAATTGATGGTGAATATTTAAACAATCTGCGTTTCGCCGACAATGTCGTACTATTTGCTCCTGAAATTCAACACTGAGATTAAGAAGGCCGGTCTCTCAATAAACTATCCAAAAACTTCTATTCTTACAAATGACGCAAATATACCATTATCTCTAGATGGAAAACAACTAACTTATGCAACGGAAGTCATCTACTTAAGCCAATTGATCTCCTTCCGAGACAGGGGACTCCTCGAAGTCGAAAAAAGGATTTCTGGCGGCTGAAGGAATTATTGGTCTTTGTCGAAGATCTTTAAAGGAAACTTCTCTAAGTTGATAAAAGCAAAAACCTTCGACATGTGCATAATCTCAACGCTGACCTATGGTGCTCAAACCTAGGCACCAACGCTTAAACTAAGAAAAAAATTGGAGATAAACCAAAAGAAAATGGAACGTTCTATGCTGGGAGTTTTTCGGCTGGACAAAATAAGAAATATTAACTTACGGGAAAGAACGGGTATATCAGATATATACTTAAAATGCAAAAGCCTGAAATGGAAATGGGCAAGGCATGTGCCACGTTTCCAGGACAACAGATGGACAAAAAGAGTAACTGATTGTGTACCTATGGATCGCAAAAAAATAAAGGGCGAAAAAGAAGAAGATGAAGAGATGAATTGGTATCTCATTTCGAAACCAACTTGCCGCATCTTGCACAGTCTAAAGATCTATGGAGGAGCAAGGAGGAGGCCTTCACCCATTAGGGATATCATAGAGCTTATTATTATTATTATTGTTATTATTAAAATTTACTAAATAGTAACCATTTAGAATGTGAAGGTCATTTTTTTAAATAGACTTTTGATAGTTTTAAAGAAAATTATTTTATTTGGTTCTTTACAAAATAATTTCATTATGTTCATTATAATTTCTGTGATTATGCTAAAATAAAACGATAATAATTTTCTATAAATTCTTACATTATAGAAACAGTTTCAACCCCTAGGAACGTTACATAAATGCTGAGCCTTTCCAGTCTTGATAAAAAATTGTAAGATTTTCACTTTTTAAACAAATTATTTGAAAGTGCGTTAAAAATTTTATTAACTTAATATTTTTATTTATCTTTCATTAATACATAAAGCAAACAAATTCAGTGTCTCTTTTATTGAGTTGATTCTTAGCTAATACTTTTTTCATGTTAATCTCATTATAACTTCACTGAATATAAAACTTACTTACATCAATGAATAAACATTAACTGTTACTTGAAATATTTCTTTATAAAACTATATTTCAAAAGTTCTAACGTTAATTTCTCTTCGCAAATCTTAGGTCAATATGCAAAATTATTTTGAGTTAAACGTCTGAGAATTTAAAAAAAAATTTTTTTAGTAAGGAATCTTTCTTAAGTACTTTATTTAAATAAGTTGACTTATACAGATATTTGGATTTATGATATAAACTTAAAGTATCTCGTTTTTAATAAATTGCACTGAGTTTTCTGTAATAATTGCAAATATATATATAAGACAAACTGGAAGAAGTTTTTTAACGAGATTTAAAGAACACGTCCGGTCATGGAAATTAAAAAAATTAGATTCAAACGTTGCAAAACATATGCTTAATTTAAATCACACTTTTTCCATAGAAAATTTAAAATTTTTATATTTAGCCGCCAAAGGAACAAAATTAAATTATTTAGAAGTATTTGAAATTCAACAGGCAACAAACTCCAGAAAAAAACTTATGAACGAGCAAATAGAATTTATGGAATCCAGTGTGTTGAAAATTGTTAGCAAAGCATTTTCTCCCAAACAAACCCAAGAAAACTGTCCGTTGTCCAACACAACTGACGAATAAAATTAAATATAATAAAAATTTCTGCTACATTTTCAATTATTTGAACCATAGCCCGGATTTATATTTAGACTAAAGCGCCACCGACAGAAAAAACATCCAACTACCAACTACAAGACGCCCCCCTTACTTTAATAAAACATACTAAAACAAATCCTGACGATGGTGTAAAAACCGAAACTTAAGTAGATTAAATAAAGAAAATTTTGTAGAATAACACCGAGTGTTAATAACCTAATCCTATCTAGTTTTTAGTTCCTTATTATTTTCCAAAACCTGCCTCTTAGTTCGTATAATTTAATGGGTATTAATTTCTTTGTGGGCATGATTTTTTAAATGATTTATAAGCTTGTAGATTTTTTTCGTGACAGCAAATTGAATGCTTGCCTTTCAATGTAAAAAACTGAATACAAAAAAATAACGTTACTAGTATAAAACTAGATTTGTATATAAAGTAGATAAAGCATCATAATTCTACGTAAAAACTTTCTTGCTAAATATTCACCTTAATTTTATGTGTTTGTATTTTTTTTCGCAATTTACTAATTCCTACCTTGCGTAGATCTTTAATTTTCTCTCTTTACCAAGTTCAATTGAGATTTTCTCTTCTTTTTTTATTGTAAATACTCTTATATTTGGTATATTGATATATACAACCTTCTTTTATTACATGTACCAAATGTTTTATTGTTCTAGCTTTAATAATACGTCTAATTCTATTTCTCGGATTAACTCAGTTTTTTTTACTTCTATATTAGTTTAAATTCTTTAAGATTATTTTACTTTCGAAAATTTTAGTTCCGCTTCTATTTTTATTCACTTAAATATAACGCATAATTCACATTCGTTTTTATATGTATTTACGTAAATTTTGAATAAGGTATATTATTATTGACAAACTTTGTATAAATACATTTTTCAGCAAATTTTATATTCAAAATAATGGCGGAAATATAGTTACTACTTATTTCTGCTTTTACTCCATAATATAAAAATCCAGTTTATTTTAATAAGTTTAAGTTTTTCAGGCATTAATCATGCTCATTACAAAAATATAGGTTGAGTTGAGTGCATTTGAAATAAAAGATTTTTTTTAAAGGTACAATCATAAAGCTTATATATTAAAGAAATTAATTTATTCGAGTTTTAAATTTATCGCTTGCAAAGACATTTAATAATACATATATAAGATTAAAAATATTAAGCAACAAAATATGATGCGCATTTATTGTAATTTTTTTATAAGATATTTTTAACAATGAAAACATTTTTAAAGCTAAATTATAAAATAAAAGTACTTACTTGAATATATACTACTATTTTGCACATAACCTTTCCCATAAACCAAGTTTCTGTTACATCCCAAATAACTGTAGGTGGCAAACAGAATAAAATTACCATGAAATCTGCTGCAGCCAAATTCACAATAAAGTAATTGGTAACAGTCCGCATACTATGATTTCGATAAACAGCTACACAAACCAAAGCATTTCCAATAAGTCCAATTAAAAAAACCTGAAACAAACCAAAATTATTACAAGCGAATGAGAAATATATTTCATAAGCACTAAGCTTAAATCATTTTTATTATTTAAATTTATTGCCTCATCACAATTGCTTTTCAACTATTTAAGAATATTTATTTAATAAAAATATTTTATGAGAGTTTATAAATAACTCAAAATGAGCCGAAACTTTACTTGCAAAAGTCTGGATGCACCAAAAATCTTTTTTTTTTTTTTTTCAAAATTTGCAGATTATATATTTTATCTATTATTTTTAATTAAGCATATCTTTCATATGATATAGATCCTCAAATCATAACTGCATTCCATAGTCGTGCTTTATACTAGCTTACTTATTTTTCGGCATCTATTCTTTCCCAGACCAGCTTAATGGCATCGGATATATGTAAATTTATTTATTTTTATCGAAAATTATAATTTATCTTCAAAAGCTTATTTCATAATGAATGTACTTCTTAGCGAATGCCAATAGCTTTTTTCGGTTAACTTTAGAAATGTATGTTTTTTTTTATTTATTTAAGGTCAGCTGTAAATGTTCGTAAGGTACTTGACGGTTGCCGAATAAAAATTTGTTGAAAGCTCTCTCTTAAGTTTTTTCTATTTAACTTATTATTCTTATATTAAAACAAATATGATAGTATTTATGCCCAGGCAACTGCAAGCCATAACTTTGAAAAGTTGGCCGACTAAATATTACTAATTGATTTTAAGAATATAAACTCATAAGTGTATTCAGATTTCTGCAAAACAATTAAACGCAGTAAAAGATTTTCTTATTTATTTTAAATATGATCTTAATATTAACTTTATACATTGACAACTTANATATATATATATATATATATATATATATATATATATATATATATATATATATATATATATATATATATATATATATATATATATATATATATATATATATATATATATATATATATATATATATATATATATATATATATATATATATATATATATATATATATATATATATATATATATATATATATATATATATATATATATATATATATATATATATATATATATATATATATATATATATATATATATATATATATATATATATATATATATATATATATATATATATATATATATATATATATATATATATATATATATATATATATATATATATATATATATATATATATATATATATATATATATATATATATATATATATATATATATATATATATATATATATATATATATATATATATATATATATATATATATATATATATATATATATATATATATATATATATATATATATATATATATATATGTTTCCACTAGCCGCCAATATGTATACCTAATCAATATTTATGATAGCATTAGTCTTAACTATCTTATTGCAGAACTAAGCCATCGCTATTCTACTTTCATTCATATATGTGAACCAGATTGTTTATATAGGGTCCTATTTTAAATTTTATCCTGCAATAGCTTGCAAAATATGGATCGAAGCAAAAAAACATGCAAGAAAACATCATTAAAAATGATTTAAAGCGAGTTATCAGATTTTGACAAAATTTTTACCCCCTGACTTTCAGGGAGCTAGGAAATGGGGTTCATTTTAAAATTTGAGTTGTTTTATATTTCAAATTCAGATAGAACGTCAAAAGCAAGGTTAATTTTAATGCAATTTTTTTTATATTTCTGGTAGATTGTGTTGCAAACGTGATTTAATAATCATTTTAAATTTTATTTTGGAATATTTAGTAATAAATGCATTAGATAGCAAAAATTTCTTATCTAAAGTTTTATAGCTTAGCAAAACATATAATATATTATTGAACTGTTAACATCCTTCCTTTTCGGACATCGGCATTTGAATTTTTCCCAGTAATCGTTCGTTTTCGTTTGTGAATATGCTTAAATTGTCTCACTAATTCTTATTAATATTGCTTTATTAAAATTTTGGATTTGTCTAGTTTAAAATTTCTTAAGTTTTGCACTGTCTTAGATTTTATAGATAAATGCATGAAGAACTTGGCACTGCAATAGAATATTAGAAGCAAACTTTCCTTAAAATTCCTGCTATTTCTTGCACTATATTTTATATTTCGTCTTATAAAGCTTTTCTCTAACTATTGACTTAGCTTCACAAAATATTTTGCTTTTACAATTTTTTTTCGAATTTCGTTATTTTTATATGACTTTTTTTATCTGATCTTTCCTTTATTCTAAAACTTTATAGGCATGGCTTTCATTAAAATAAAGGATAAAATATTTTTTAAGTAAGAAAATAATACTCAATTAATATTTCAATAGCTATAGGTTTTTAAAATTATTTTAAATAAACATTTCAGCCATATTTTATGATTTTTTGGTATTTTTTCTGTTTTTGATACACAGTTTTAAATAAACTTTTATTTAATTTTCAATATTTTTTTAAATATTTATTTGATTTTTCTTGACTTTAATGAATTTTAACTTGTTTACAGGTGTCGTATTTTTTCTATTTAACGAAAATATATCTCAGATTTAAAGAAAATTTGAAACAAATGTTAAATGGTTTTGAGAGGGCCATTTGATTTGTTTAAAACTTCAAGGGAGCCAAAGAAGAGGGGCCAAGTAAAATCTTAAATTGAAATCCCAGGTTTTTTATTGAAGATTTAAGAACCGTAAAACCTATGGTTTTCTTCGAATTAATATCTGCTTCTGCTTCTCCAATATTTTATTCGTATGTGATTTTGATCAAGTATTTTGTCTGCATCAAAACATGACCAATTTGACTTACCGCTTTACCTTCTGGTGGTTACTTAGTCCCCTTATATATTTTTTGCTTTACATCTGTTTCTTTCTTTTTAGTATGTATTGCTTCATTGCAAAATTAATCACTCTTTGACCATTTAAATTAAATATTTCATGTTTCTTTTAAATTTTTATAATTCTCCAATGAAAATTTTTATTTCGTGTTAGTTTATCCTCCGTATTCATTGTCCAAAATCTCAAAAAATATTTTCTTCCTTTCATCTTTTTTATTTCTTGGTAAGAAGCGTGTACATTACTAATACTTCTGCTACGCTCCTTTCTTTTCATCTTTATAAACATATTATATCAAAGATAGGATTAAACTTCATCACCTTTTTTTTAATTTTCTTTCTCAGCAGAAAGCCAGTTCCAAAGTATAAATCAATTTTTACATTTTCTAATTCTCACTGTTTTGTTACTTATGATGCAGGAATATCTAACCTGTACAGCATTAATTCTCTTACTCTTTGTTTAAGTTAGCCAGCCACAGAAGTTTCTTTCACAATCCATGTTAAAATGGTACACTTCATTGTATTTTCATTTTTAAATGTTTCCCTTTTCAAAACATTATCTTTTTTATTGCCAGGTTTTTTTTTCTTTTTCATTTCTCTCTACTCACTCGTTGCTACAGATAGACCAGCTGTTTTCGATTTAACTTCATACGTTTTCGGTGACCTATTTATTTTGTTATATTTTTTTTTTTCGAACTTAACTTAACGCCTACTTTGAGTAATTGAACAAGGACACATATAAGAGCTCATATATTTTAGCATAACTTATTTAAATAAATTTTATTTCTTAAAAAATTTGGTAAAAAAAGCGAATTTAAGTGTAATCTTTCGGATAGATATAAAAAAAAATTTTGGTCAAGTTTGATTGTTTTGGCAACCAAACCATCTAAATATATAATCCCTATCCAAAAATGTTTTTTTTTTTCAAATTGAGTATACTGTCATTATTATTGCAATTCAAAAATTAATTTAAATAAAAAATCAAACAGTGAAATGTACAATACTTCAGCAATTGATTTTAATGCAACACTGATAAACTATCTGAAATTTGATAATATATTTTAGAAAAGTTCTCGGATTCCTCCAATTGTAAGATTACGTTCTTCATTAAAAACTATAGTTTTCTTAAAAATACGACTAATAAAATTTAAGTATAAATTTAAAAAAATATATTATGGATCACCACTATTTTCTTAGAATTAAATGCATTATATTCTTCTTGGTCCTTTGGTTCAGATATACGATTTACAACAGTGGATTTGCAACAGCGGATTTACAACAGTGAATTTATAATAGCGGGTTTTTAGATTTGATACAATGAACGGTTTAAAGAAATTAAATTAAACCAGAATTATTAACATTTAAAACTTAAGAAGCGGAATACAATTAAAAACAAATTTATGAATTGAAGGTTAGAATTTAAAAGACAAAAAATTTGTAAAATAAATTTGAAGATACGCAAGTATCAATAGAAAATTTAGATGAAACTGAAGAAATACATTGAGAAACCTTTAAAAATACGTATTTTGATAATTTAGATAAAACAAGATAAAAAACTGAGCAAAAGGTGTGTCATATTTACACAAGCTCAGCAAGTAATAAAAACAAATACAATAAAAGTAATACTATCAACAATAACTGTAACAAAATTAGGTTAAAATTATTCAGAATGGTTCATATACAGTGACTCATTTCAAAAAATAATTTATAAAAACAAAGATCTGTCAAATATTCAAAAACTTCAAAATCTAAACTTTACAAATTATTTAAGCTTTAAAGCTACAGATAAAAACTACCTAATACTTTAGAATTTACTGAAAAAAGGCTAAAAAAATCATCAACTCATTATTAACACACATATGAAGACTTATTTTATACTACAACTTAGTAAAGAATCATGAAATAACTTAAGCTTTTTTTTGACAAAATTAGAACAAATATAAGCACATTAAAGACACTGAAGGAATCTGTAGATTATTAAAATACAGAGTTAAAATATTTAATTAATAATATGTTAAGCTAAAAAACAAGACAAAAGTGGCAAGAATTACTCTCAATAGAAGATACATCAAAAAGGTCAACATAAGAAATACTTCTAGAATTCTTATCAAACAAGTGCCAACTATTCATAGCAACAGAAATGGGTATGTAACAACAAATAATCAAGAGTTTAGTTGTGCAAATATTGGCAGGCAGCATCAATTATTAAAATGTAAAGAACTTCGCAAATGAACAATAAAGCGACTGCCAGAAGAGCTAAAAAACTAAAACTTTTTTTCAATTGTTTAAAGTCAGGACAGTATGAACCAGAGTGTAGATCTTCTAGATCTTGTAAAAAAAAAAAAACGTCATTAAACAGTAACGGATATTTTTTAACGATGGTAAATAATTAGAAATACAACAACTGTTTATGGATATAATTTATTAATAAGTAGAAAAGTATAAAAATGATTTAAAAGCAATTTATATTTATATTCACTGTTACTTGATAAGCCGATATTATACGAAAGATGTAACATGTTTACATCTATCGCCTGCGGTCAAGGTAAGTGACAAACAACGTCATGTCCGTTACACTGCTCGATTCTAAAGGCTGTTTCGTCCAGAAATAGTCTAGAACAAAATCGGCAAGCCTCTTCTTTCATGCATCCAAAAGTTTTGTAGAAGTGACAATCGATGGTTCGCACGAGCTTTGTTTTTTGTAGGGGTTAAAGCTGCAGACAAGAATTTTAACTCTGGTGTACCGGAAAAGAACCTCTTACATGTTTCTATTAATTCTCCAATCTAAATTGTTTAATTCGCAGCCAATTTTTGGTATTGTGAGTTTCATGATGCTGCTTTCCAGTAGACGGTACCTTAAGTCGCAAAGCGAGTCTCATAGACAACGATATGACGGTTTGTCACATGATAGCGATTTGATCACCAAACAAAACAAGTAACGTTTATTGTCGGTCATGTAATTACAGAGCTGTAGTGTTTTTCCAATTGATGGACATTGTCTTGCCATATTGCAATCATCCATATTTCTTTTTAAATACAGAAATGATTGCTGGAGACATTCTCCAGTCTTCTGCTTCACAATGACCCAGCGAATATTTGGTCGATACCATAAAGAGATCTTGAAAATCCGGACCTGCTCATTAATATCATCAACTTTTTCTTCAGATTTGTAACGTTATCTTCTCCAATTAGATCTTCACCATGTTTAGTTCCAAATACCAAATGGCATGGTAAGCGTAATTCACGTGCATATAAAATGTTTGCTGGTTTCTGCTCTGTCGTCTCATGTACGGCCGAAATATAAGCCAATTAGAACAGGTAAAGAAGTTAGTCCCAGTCTTTTTGATGGTCAGAAACTACCTTTGACAGGTAACGATTCATTGTTCTATTCATCAGTTCTACCATTCCGTCAGACCGCGAGTGTATTGCAGTAGTTCTAGTCTTACGAGCACCCATCAGTTTGCACACTTTCTAAAATAGTGCAAACTCAAAGTTTCTGCCTTGATCATGGTGCAATTTGCGTGGGACTTCAAATCGACAAATATATTCTTTCATCAACACTTCTGCAACAATGTACTTGTTTCCATCATCAGTTTATGGAAATGGGCCAGCCACGACACTTGCAGTGCAATCAAAAGAGCTACCAACGTTCTACTGACGTAGAGGGGCTTTTCATTACTTATGTGGCCCATTGCTCTCAGAGTAAACTACATATTTCTTGCACCAACTTTTTAAGTTCTCGTTGCAATTCATTCAGTAGAATGGCTCGCGCAATTTTTTTTAGAGATTTTTGACTCCAAAGTGTTCTCTACCAGATTCATTATGAATACGATATAACGTTTTGTAACTGGTGAGCAATATCCTCCCATATTGGTTTGATCCCTTTGGTTTACTGTTGTTCTGGCAATGGTATAAATTTTATTTTCCAGTCAACTGCAATGTTTGCATTTTTCGTCGCAAGGTCTTCTGAACAATGCATCAGCATTTCAATTACTAGAGCCTACTCGATATTCAATAGAGAAAATGTATTCCTGGAGTCTTTCTATCCATCTGGCAAATTCACCTTCAAGATTTTTAAATTGTAGCAGTCATTTTAAAGCAGAATGGTTATATTTTATAAAAATATTAATAAAAATAGTTTTTTCCATCCCATGTTGTATCTTCAATTCGAACGTTGCTAGCATCTGTGTCTAGCACAAAATTTCCATCTGGTAATGGATAGCTCAAAATGGATGCACCTGTCGAAGAATTTTTCATTTTTTCGAAAGCACTCTGACACTCTGGTTTTCAAGTAAATTTTTTACCTACTTCTTCTAGTGGCTTGGCTATGTTGACAAATTCAGATACATATTAACGATAATAAGTACACAAGCCCAAGAAGCTTCTTGGTTTACGTTTTTTTTTGAGACGCGAGCCAATAACAGATAGCTTTTATTTTATTGAGATCAACCGCAGTATCTTGACCACAGACATTTGCAAGATACCGAATTTCTTTCTGGAATAGATGACATTTTTTAGACTGAGCCTTAGACTGGCTTTCTTTTGTATAAGGAAAACAAGCAAGCAATTCTTTTGCAATTCATCGGACCCTCTCTTTAAGATCTTCTTCCTTTTCAACATCGATTCGTTTTACTCTAGTAAAGTAACGAGAAGCTTGTCTTACTGATTCTTCTTCCAAAGCTCATGAAGGAGCAACTATCAATGTATATGAACGAACCAATCTTGCTGCTTGCTGTAATTCACAATATAGGATACCGCAAATAAAAGTTTACATTGCCTAGCTTTTTAATATAGCATCAGGAGCTAAGGGAAGTGCCAGGTGGGTTAAACGGGACACATTGCACACACACATTTTGAATTCTTGTAAGGACTCTTCCGATTGTTGGTATCTAATTTTAACTTAGGATTGATACACCTGTTCTAGATAGATTTTTTTCCGTCATATTCAAGAATTTTGATATGATGTCCGACAGAATTTTCTTCTTTAGTCATACCGGAAACCGAGGACGAATTTTGCGTTTAATTTATTTGTAGCTGTTCATAATATTCTTCAAACGTCTTTAGCTTTTCTTCCAATTTTTCTTTTATTTTCGTTTCTATTTTCTAATTCCTCTTTCAGAATTCTGGAATTTGCTTTCAGGTTTTCTAAGCATTCTTGAGCTTTCTTCTGATTTCCGCGCAGTTTCAATCAATTTTTCTTCCATCGTTTTAGAATTATCTTCTTATTTTCAGAATTTTTTAATTAAATTTTTTTCCTATGCTTTAGAACTTTCTTTAGATTATCTGGATGTTTCCATTAATTTTTCGCTCTTTATTCATAAATCGTTTTCAGATTTTCTGGATGTTTGTATTTTTTTTTTCATCAAGTGGTTTAAAATTTTCCTCTGATTTTGTAGATGTTTAGTAATTTTTTCTTTCAAATCCATTATTCAATGCTGAATGTCATCCTGAATTAGAAATTCACCCATGTTTGAATTTTAATCTTTTCTTGTCAATGCTTCTCGAAGCCATTCTTGCAAGGCAGATTTTTTCCAGATGTTTTCTCATCACAATCTTCAAACTTCTTCTATTAATCATCAACTTTAAACTCCATCAACTTCTTGAAACCCATAATAGACTTTTATTCATTTTCGATTATGATAAAATTTATTTTTAAAATTACACTTTATACCTAGCACCAGTTGAAACGGATATAATTTTTGACGAAAGTAAATAATTATATACACAACAACTGTTTATAAATATAATGTATTAATAAGTAGAAAAATATAAAAATGATTTAAGAGCAATTCATATTTATATTAACTGTCACATGATAAGCCGAGGAATATATTAATTTTCACCAAATACATTTCGTGCACTATTTTTATTCAACTGCCTAACTGAGCCGGTGAGACCTCTTTATATTTTCTACCTCATTGTTTCAATGAAAGATGTAAACATAATTACATTTATCACCCACGGTCAAGGTAAAATTAAATAAGAGATATAAGCAATCACATAATCAAAGAATAAAGACAGATGAATATCAATAATAATGAATAATCACATACTCATAAATTATGGAGTAGATTAAAAAAAAAAGAGCATAAGCGGGTTTGGGATGTATAATAAATAGAAGTCTAGAGCAATCAATAAAAGAATAGAAATTTACAACTGAGAAAATATTAATAATGAAAATAGAAAATAAAAATATTTGAACAGGAAGTATAATGACTATATGGAGTAAATGAAGATGAAAACATAGAAAACAAAAGACGATTCCTAAAAAATAATTCAAGTAGAATATGACAAATTAGAAGCACTGATCTATTTACTAAAAGATTTAAATGCTAGAGTAGGAAATAAAAATATGTATCTAGAACAATTAATTGGAACATACGGAGGAATAGATAAAAATAATTATGAAAACGGACTTATAGATTTTTGCATCATTAATGATCTACGAATACTAAACACGTTCTTCAAACTCAAAAATATACATAAATATACCAGAGAAGAAAATACCAGAAATAAAAAACCGATAATAAATTTCATTATTACAAATAAAACACAGATGATGGATATAAAAGATGTAAGAATAAATAGAGGTTGCAAGATAGGACGTGACCATTACTTGGAAATGGCGCAATTAAAAAGGTAACAAAAAGATAAGAGAATACAACAAACAATCAATAAGAACAAAAGGAAAGTAATAAATTACAAAGTATAAAAACTAAAAGATTAAAAGATACAAGAGAAATACCAAAATTATATCTAAGAGTTAATAATACAAACACCTAAACCGAATTTGAATGATATAAATAAAACATGAAATACCTTTAGATATTTTGTAGTAGCAGCAACAAAAAGAGTATGCGGAATATCAAAAAGTGAGGCTATTTTCCTCAAACATATTGGTGTAAAGAGAATATCGAAGAAGAATTAAAAAAAAAAAACAGAAATAAAAAACATACCTAAGTAGCAAAAAAGAGATTTGAAGAATACAAACTACAAAATAAAAAAGCAAACAGCGTTATTAAAAAATCCAAAATAAAGGCATGAGAAAAATTTGAAAATAAAATATAAGAGATCTTCAAAGAGAATCAAAAATAACTTTTTCGAACAATTAAAAGTTGTTAGAAAGAAAAAACCACAAAACTGAAACAGCTTAGACATAAGCCAGGTGTCATCTTAAAAGAAGATAAAAAATAATGGTAAGATGGAAAGAACACTTTGAAGAATTATTAGAAGCCCATACTATTAATAACAATATGGAAGAAGGAAGGACGGTTACAGAATATACAGAGACGGAAGACAAAGCACACATAACAGAAGAAGAAATAAATATAGTAATCAAGAAATTAAAACATGATGGTATAAAAGCAGAACAGTTGAAATAAAAAAGTGGAGAGGTAGAATGCTTTTTGCAAATACTACTAAACAAAATATGGGAAGGGAAACAAATACTAGAAGATTGGAAAAAGGCAAAAGGAATGGTAGCAATTATAGAGGTATTCCTCTACTATGTACATCAGCAAAAATATATGAAGCAATATTAGAAACTAAATTTAGAAATATAACTCATGCAACAATGGAGAAAACGCAGAGTGGTTTTATGAAAGTAAAATCAACACATGATCACATTTTCACAATAAAAATCTAACAGAAATGATGTTTAAACAGAATAGCAAGCTATACATTGCATTTTTACATATGGATAAGACCTTCGATAGAGTATCAAGGAGAAAAGTATGGGAAATCTTAAAGGAAAAAAATTGATAATAACTTTGTTGGATTACAAAGTCTTCGTCTAAAGTTGATAATTGTTTATCTTCTGAAAACTTATATAATACAACACCATGTATGTCTATATAAAACAGTATCTGACATGTTTTTTTCTGTAACTACAATAACTTATTTTTTGTCTCTAAGAAAACTTGATATATTGTCTTATTTTTCTTATATGATCTCTTGATCTTTATATTAAATATTAGGAAGAATATCAGGTACGGAACAAACTTCATAGAAGCAATAAAGAGCATCTATAATGTGACTCATAATTATGACAGAACCGGTAATGAAGTTTCAAATGAATTTACTACTACTCGAGGACTTAGTCAGAGAGGGGCGTTAACCCCAAGGAAATGGAAACAGGACATCACAAGTAAATAACCACAGAAAAATAATGGCAGACCATTATTTTTAGGCTTTGAATAAAACAATACTGAACAACAAACAAAAAAAGAAACAGACTTAAATGAAAATATATAAAACAATTTTTAGATCTTCTCTAATTTACGGGAGAGAAACATGAACGACAAACCAAAAGATAATAAGCAGAATTCAAGCAGCTTAAATGAGATTTTTAAGAGGAATAGAAACAGTTACAAAGATTGATAGAATAAAAAATGAAGAGATTAGATGACGATTACAAATAGAAAGTATACAAACAACAATTGATAAAAAACAACTAGCCTGGTGTGGTTATCTCTTAAGAATTTCAGATGGGAGTACTGTGAAATAAATTTGGTAAGAAAAAACATCTAAGAAGAATAAAAGAGGAAGACCTAACAAGACATGAGATAAGAACATAGAAGAAATATTGGAAAAACGTAATATTAATATCCAGGAAGCCAAAAAAATAACCATAGACAGAATGAAATGGAGTGAAATAATAAGAAAACAAAAATAAACAAGAAAAATATCAATCTTGACATCCGGAAGGGTATTAAGAGATNCTATTACTAATCGAATCTTCTAGGTTACTTATTCCAGTCATATTGCCATTTAATGTAATGCATTACGATTTGCATTGACGATTCCTCATATATTCCTCTTATTCACGTAATTCCAAATTTTGTTTTGTGGAGGTACGTGGTCATTAATTATGAAAACATTATAAAGTTTTTTTCATTTTTACGAAAGCAGTTCTTGCTTTTTCGATACGACAATTCACTACAAAATCTGCATTCACCAAAAAATTTAAGATTTAATGCTGAATTTTATCTTCCTACGTTAAAAGTTGGAGGAGAAAATAATTTAGCTTCAGGTTTTTTACGCAAGATCTTATCATACACAGAAATGAAAACAACGTTTATCTAGTGCTTTTATCAAAAAATTGATCCAAAAGAAACCATTGAAGTGAAAAATGTTTATTAAGAAAGCAACAGAGTATTGTATGGTCTATTCAAATAACCGATTAGGTTATTAAAACAATGGCAACTTGATTATATACTAAACAATATTTATTATTTTTTAATTGCAATGCGTAAAAACTTGCAGGAGATTCTTGTGTGTTTTTTTTATATATTGTTTATTAAATAAATTTTATTAACTTATTTGGAACATACAATACGATTATTTCCTTAAAAAAAGAATGAATTTGTTATACGTAGCAAAGAATAAAATAAACACCTTAAATATAATTTCTTATTCTATTAACTACTTTTAATCAAACAACATAATATCAAACGATCAACTATGTGTTTTGTAAATAAATTCAAGAAAGCGATTTAAACTTACCATTGAATGCATGCATATGAGACACCATTCATATGATGTAGGTATCATGTACTCATAAATCATATCAAGGTAGTCTTCATCTGATAAACAATAGTCATTACTACAATTTGTAGAATTTAAATTAAAATCGAATATTGATGAGTTATCGGTCGTAAAGTTAGTAAAATTATAATTCGATACTTGACGTTTTTTAATCACTTTAATATTAAATATATTTTCATCGAATTCCTCATTAAGAATCTGATTATGCCCTTGAATCTTACTTATCTCTGATATCCATGTTTGATTCAAGACTGTCTTTTTTTCTGTTATGTGGATAAGCCTGTTTGTTACTTCTTTATATAATACATGATTAAAATAAACATTTGTTACTTCGGTATTTCTGTTATTATTTCCACTAACAGAATTCATAATTTTATATTCAAAGAAAATATTTTCTCGATTTTGATCCTCATCTCCTTTGGCAGAAAACAAAATTGTAAGGATAATAATTAATAAAAATCTTGAATAAGTCATTATTTTCTTAGTTCAAATTTTGATTTCTTGGGATGTGTTCCATCAATCTGAAATGAAATAATTAAAAATCTTAAATGCTTTATTTATTAAAAAAATTATTATAATTTTGATTAATATGGATTACAACTTCTTTTTTGATTATTTATTTGTTGATGGCATAATAAGCAAATCAAAATAAAGGTGTAAACTTTACATTTATAATAAAAATAAATAAATAAATTTAGGACAAATATGATTTAGTTCCCGAAACTAATGACCATGAACGCAAAAACTAAGAAAAANATATATATAATCCGACAAGCACGATGCGATATTGCAAAGAGTCAACTTAAAAAATTAGGTACTATAAGTTTTGTCTAAATCCAGAATTTTCAGATTTTAAATTTTTTGAATCATGCATACACCAATTACTGTTGGTGGCGCTCGACATTACTAACCTCATATTTTTAGAGCTTTGTTTTGTAAAAATAACATTTTAGAAAATAAAATTTTCATTTTAATTGAAGTTGATTACGGACTTAGGACTGATATTTATATCGACGAGTTCGTTTGGGATTATAAAACTGAACACAGAGTAAATTGAATAATGTTAAGTTAGCATGTTTAGTATTGTATTCACTAAAATAGCTGAGTTGGATATTTTGATATTGTTAAAAGTGATTAGGGTTATTGTACATAGACTTTGAGCTGTTGCAATGATCATAAGCGTGAGTGGTTTTTCTGCTAGCTCTTTAATTTTCACATTTTCTGTATCTTGTATAGATACATGTCGTTGAACATTTTGCTTTTTTATTCGAGTTGTCTTGCTGAGTAACAAAAACTAGAGCTACTTTGTCAGAATTCAATGTACCCTATTAACATTCTTTGCAAATCCTTATCATGAGAAACTCTATTATTTTGGTTTTATCCGTGTTGAAAAAATCATACCTCTTTTCCTTTGTAAAATGCCACTATTCTCTCAGATAAGATTCGTATTACATTAATAAAGATTTTTTTAACCGAGTTTAACATAATATCTGCATTATTTAGTGACAGTCTCTTATTTAAATATTTTTTGCTTGAAAAATGTGCAGATATCAGGGAAAACATCATTGCTAGTTAATGTATCTTAGACAAGGAAACATTAATTATAGTATATTGGGTTGAAATATAATAGATGATTCTCTGAGCAACGAATTGAGAAACGGGAGCTATGGCTGCGTAGGCTAGTTTAGTATGACTAACTTTTAGTTTTATCGGTGATAAATTTTCTAATTATTAGTGTAATTAGCGTGAAGGGTGGAAAACATTCTTTTCATTAGGAAATCTGGGGTAATATTTTCTAAATTTTCGGTTCTCATAAGTTGCGAGTAAATCTATAATAAAGCGGCCAAATTTTTTTAACAATTAAATCTAATGCTATATCCGTTTATTCCTATTCAGTGTCAATATTTCTTATTTTAGAAGCTGCATTGGCTTGAAAATTTGAATTAAATCCAAATTACAAAAGTCCTAACTCTCATAGTTGTCCAATAGTCATAAATTTATCGGGCCAAATTGCTTAGTTTTACGATTTGAACACTGCCTGCTCTAGTGATATAAACTATCGCTGTAGTATAACCTATTCGTAAGAGTATTGCACAATCTTTTAGATTTGCTGCAAATGATTTAAGAGCATAGAAAACTGCTAAAGTTCTAGGTACTTTTTGTTACACTATCTTTCTTTGATATTCTACCATCCATACGCTAATTTTTCATAACCAAAAGCATTCCACACTGTTAAGGAGGCATCTGATTAAATCTCAATTATAATATTTTTAAGTTCTTAATGGGTTTTTGCCAATTTTACTAGTTGTTTTCTACCAGGTAAGGTTTTTTTTTAGACCATTGTTTACCATCATACTTTTAACAGTGAAATAAACTATAAGCAACAGCTGGGCAAGCCGCATTTAGAGTTTCCATCAGGGTGGAAAATTTTCTAATTTTACATATAGTTTTCATCTTAAATTCAGTAATTAAACTGTTCTCTCTTAATATGTGCTAATTTATTAGTATAGTCGACTGAATTTACATTTTGCATAAATAGTAAACGACTTTTTTAGCATTTATCAAAAATTTTATAATTTTTTTTTTGCATGAATAATATTTTTCTCACAATTCCATATTATTTGGCAACATAAAGTTTGTCTTCTAAGTAGATTGTTATTAAAAAAGCTTTCTTTCTCAATAGATAACCGGCTTCATTAGTTTTGTAAAAAAATCTCAGATGAACCAAATGATAGGCAAGTGAATTGGTGAATTTGGCTTTAAAAAATAAATCTTATATATTTGTTACTGATTTAAGCAACCAACGCGAAAAGATAAGCACCTTTGAAATCTACAAGTGCCATGAAAACGTATAACTTTTACTAATTTTTAATTGTTCTTACATCCCCCATTTTAAAATAAGATGCTTAAATGAATTTATTTAGATTTTTTAAATCTTGCATAAATCTAGGTTTCACCTAAATTTTTAACCAGAAAATAAGATAAAATAACTGATTTCTTAAGACTTTACATTTTTTTATAGATTTTTTATTGAGAAATTTATTGATTTCAATATTAATTAGCCTTTTCTCGTTACTAGACCAAGTTCGTTGTTAAAGAGTTTTGATATATAATTTTAATGAATTGGATCAAATATCTATTAAAACAAGAGAATATAAAATTATGCATTGATAAACTATTCTATTTTTATTTGATAAAACGTCACCTATTGCTTATAAGAGGATCTCTTACTGCATTTATTTTTTCAGTAGCTCTCTGGATTTCCGAGTTTTTTCTCAAGCCGATATTTGGATCGTGCGAGTCTGAATTCTGGGGTCTAAAAGGCAGAAATCTCTTTTGAGCAGAAGGATCCCTCCAGTTACCCTGAGTTTGAGGTCAAGTAAAGAATTTTTCTATATTTTGCAGTTTTTTGTACGCATTTTCAATTTTTGGCTTTTTCTCCATACAGCTACTCGTTCAGTTGAATAGAATCAACCAGCGACTTTATACTTTTCTTTGTTACTAGTGCAATATAGAGCTTTCTATTTACAGAGTGTTGATAGAAAGTTTCTGCTAGAAATTTTCCATTATTACTGAGACTCTTCGGAAATTTCAATTCATCAATTTACATTTCAGATGCATCTAAAAGTAGCGACTTATCAAATCCAACTTCTTAAAGTTCAATAAAATGCTGATTCCTCTTTTTAGTTGTCTCAAAGAGAGCTCTTGCAATCTCCAAGTTAATTTTTAGGTGATTTCTATATAACTTTCCTCTTCAAAAAAAATTTTTTAGTAGATTTTTTTTTACTTCTACTGAGAGCCCTTCTTTCATCCATGATTTCCGTCAACCTTTGATCTCTGCACGAAGTTTGAGAGCATTGCTGGATTTAGCATAAAGATTCTCTTTTAAAATTTCTAGAATATTTGTATGTAATGACGAAGCCTCTTTAATTTTTCTTTTTTCTTGTTGAACTTCGTCGGAGAGAACATCTGACACATTATTTGTATTCTTAAAAATTACTATAATATTGCCATCATCCTTGCTTTTTCAATTAGAAACAGCATCAAAGATAAACATTTAAGTTTATCAAACCTCTAAACATGAAATAAGTAGACTCTATTATATTATAGCTATTTTAAGATGAATCTTGTATAAAACTTGAATGAAATACTTTTTTAAGCTTGTTGTTCTAAGATTGTAATAAACTTGTATAATCTGGTAATTTTTTTTAACTTGATATTTTGTCGAAAAAAATTAAGAATTATTATCACTTTGTTTTTATAAGGCGTGCGTCATACGTATAAAACAGCTCATTATAACTTTTTCATGTTGAAACGTATATTAATTGTTTGATTAAATCTAGCTCTTTTCCAGATTTTTTCATATATTCTTTGTTCAACCAATAATGCAACAACTTCTGTAAGGTTATTTAGCTGTTCTTATTTATCCTGTTATTTTTTATCATTTTCGTCACATCCATGTTTTCGATCATTAAAGACCGCAATTGTTTCCTTTTCTTCTTTTTTTGCATTTAACAAATTATTCTATGGCTTAGTATTTAACTGTTTGGTTCTTTAAATGTGGCTCATAGGATACCATAACACGAAATAAATAATGCCAAGCGCCACCAACAGTAGTGATAGCATGCATGAATTAAAAAATTTAAACTCTTGTAATCATCGATAACGTGCATAGTAGCATAATATATCTAAAATGAAATATTATTTGACATTTTTATTTATTAGCATGATTTTAACTATATAATAAATAGAAATTTTAGGCTTTTGCAATTACCCAAATTAAATTAATTGTATTTTACTTGCACTCAGAATTTACAAAACCAATTATGCTTACAACATATAGCAAAGGCTTTATTATTATTATACATTATTGTTTTGAAAAAACTCACCATTGCAATAAAAAGATGATCACTGACATTGGGAAATGAGCGATTTTGGCAAAATATAACTGGAAATAAATAAAATGTAAATTATTATTTTTAAGAAATTTCTATAAAAATTATCTAGCGCTTCAACTCTTATATTACATAAATTTTAAACCACTTTGTTTTAAATTTAAAATTTGAACAGGTGATTGCAAAAAATTAACTATTTATACTTATACAATTTTCTCGAAAAGTTAAACAGTAAACGCAGTTATTAAACGAAATTCAATTCAAATTAATATTAATAACATCAATAGTTATATTATCTGGTTGATAATTCACAAGTTATTGCAATAAGCATATAATAACTGATTTGCAACGAGTCAAAAAAGAACCAACGAAATTTATATTCTAGGACCAAACTAAGATATCAATGTTAAATTTCTAAGACTTGTTTCCTTCCGTAGATATTTTAATTGTTTAACAAGTACTTCATCATCAGTATTTAAAATAAGAAACACAAACTTAGTTTCATATAAATTTGTAGAAAATAGTAAATATACATAAAAAGGGAGAGCTTGTTTATTATCATAGTAACTAAGCCCGTATTTTAATAAATTGTTATATTTTCTATCCTCAAAGTAGTTTAATTCAATATATTTCCACTAGGTTACAATATTGCACCTAGTTCATATGTTGCTTTTTAATGCTCTAAATATTCAGCAGTTGATAATCTATTTTTTGTCTGTTTAATATAAATATAAAATGATATTAACAAAAAAGAAAATAAGCAAGTTCATTGAATATATATATAAGTATCATCTTTAAACTGTATACGTTCCGTATTTATAGTATATAGAGGAGGCCATAGATTACGTCACAGGCAGCGAGCAATAAACGTAAACGTCTTTCGAATTGCTTTTTCAATGTACTGACAATTTGAAGGTGAAAACACTGGTGGACATATAAAAGTTTCTGCTCGCCCAGATGGACAGTTAAATTTAAATACTACACACAGTGAATTCGATGAACATAAAAATATTGTGCGTTACTCTTTTTTTAACATTTTATATTTAATTTATAATTTGATTACTCAATCATTTTTATATTTGGCATAAGTTGATAAATTATATTAATAAACATTAGCTGTTATTTAAATTAATCATCATTATTTAAAATATATATTTTTTAAATTGTTACCCAGCGCAGGCCTGCGATACTCAGAATTCAGTTCCAGTGACCTTGAGTCGTAGTTGGTTGTGACAATGTGTAGTAAAATATCTAACTTTATATTGAAACAGTGTAACAGTCACAGGTACCAACATTGCGCGCGCAACTCTTATTCAATGTTTTGATGAATTTGATAAATCGACATCTACTAAATTTATTAAAAAATTTGGAACTAATTAAACTCCGTTAAAAATATCAGTATAGAATATCCAACTACACTAAAAGAATTCTGGAGATCACAACCAACAACCAACTCGAGGTAATTCAAAAGAATTATTAGAGAATGATGTTAAACCATTTGTTTTGTTAAGTGTGAGAATGATAGGAAAAAGTGCGTCGTTACTGGTTTTTCTTTACTGCGCCTAGTGTTGTTCGGAACGACTTGTATTTTAAGCTGTCTGTAAACAGACTCCAGTTCTATTATTTTATTTTTATGTAGATACAATATAGTTAATGTCTATTTTTATGTTTTTAAAATACTTTTCCTAAATTCTTCATTTGCAATTTTGTTTAAGCAGATTATCCAAAAATAGTTTAGTTTATAATCACGTCCAGTAAATAAATGATAATTAAAAATATAATAAATCGCAGGTAGTCAGGACATTAAATTAAAAAAAAAACAGAAATCTGTTTATGATTTTAGTCAAACGTTTCGTCCTTTTATTAGGACTTCCTCAGCAACTACATAATGAAACATAAAATTTTAACCTTAATTAATTTAATATATCAAAACAGAAACTAATAATTATACCTTAATCATACGAGTTCACAGTTTAATATAAAGTGTCGAAACATAAAAACAATTACTGCGTATAATTTTTATAAAAAAATATAACATTATTAATAACTTTATCAAACAATATCTGGAAATATCTTGGTAAAAAAATATACCATCAACAACATGCAATACCATACTAATACATTTTTTTAAAGTGTGTAATTGATCAAGTATTATTATTACTGTAGTGCCATCTAAAATTTTTGCCTGTTATGGTTAAATTCAGCGGTTAAATTTTAAGATGTCATAATAAATACTATTTAAATTATTTGTGTCAGTTCTGAAATTGATTGTATTATTGTTTTTTACATAAATCATCTCACTAGTATTTTTTTTGAACCAATTTTCTTCTAAATCTAAAGTAGTTATATTATCAAATTTGAAATTATATTACACGTCTCGTTTTCGATGATAACATGTAGTATTTTTATTATTTGTAAAACATCACAACGTTTAGAGTATACAATTTGAAATGGGTGTGCTGTGCACTTACATATATTTCTTATTTACTATTTATCAATTGTTCATAATTTTTT
>NEEE01006934.1:1623-11809 GCA_002278615.1 Pogonus chalceus | reverse complement strand
TCTAGCATCCTTGTTTTCTTAATAGTATCATATGCTTGTTTATAGTCTTTTAACAGCATATTGATTTCCAAATTATGTTCATAGCTATTTAGGGTAAAAATTTGATCTGTTGTTCCTCCATTGCACCTAAAGCCCGCTTGATATTCTCCTACTACCTCTTCTGCATATTTTGCGACTCTATTTATCAAGCAATTAGCCATAACTTTGTACACTGCATCTAACAAGGCGATCCCCCGATGATTTACACAACCTGTTTTATCACCTTTTTTGTGCATCGGATAAATTACCGCTATTTTCCACTTCTCTGGCATTTTTTCTTAATCCCAAACTTCTTTTACCAACTTGCAAATTTTCTCTTGTAGATGGTTGCCACTGTACTTAAATAATTCTGATGCCAATCCATTTTCGCCTAGGCTTTTCATATTTTTTGAAACTGAAATTATTCTCTTTATTTCTTCTCTCTATCTGGTGCTGTAGCTAGATCTCCATATTTTTCCGCTGTTTCATTTTCATTCACTGGTAAGATTCCTGTCTCCTCGTAATCTGATCCGTTAGGTAATTCTTAAAAATATTCTCTCCATCTATTTATTCTGTCTGTATCAGATACTATTTGTCCTTTTTTATTCTTGCAATACATTGCTCTACTTTGGTAACCTTGTATTTGCTTTTTAATATTTTGATAAAAGTTCCTTATATGTTTGTTCATATATTTTTGTTTAATTTTGGTCAAAATTTTTGCCTCTTTCTCTCTTTTTTTCTTTCTACACTCTTTTCTAAAACATTTTCTTGCATTATCATAATCATTCTTGGCCCCGATACTCCAATTTCTTACTAACTGATGCCATGCTCTTTTTTTTTCTAATTTAGTTCTGCAGTCTTCATCAAACCAATCTTTGTTCTTTGAGCATGTATTCTTTGAAAGTAGTTCTTTAGAAATTTCTTCTACTATACTTTCTATTTGTTGCCATTTTTCCTCAATTGATTTCTCTTCTGTTTTCTTTTTCCTTCTTTCTTCGATTTGTTTCCTGAACTCTATACTTACTTTTTTATCTTGCAGCTTCTGAATATTGTACCTTTGTAATTTCTTACTTTCCATCTTTGGTTTGCGAGAAATCTCTTGTTTCATTTTTATTTTGACCAAAAAATGATCTGTGTCTTCACCTGCGCCCCTTTGTGATCGTACATTTTTAACTATACTAGCATATTTTCTTTCTGTTAACACGTGATCAATTTGATTACAGGTCTCTCCGTCTGCTGATATTCATGTGCCTTTATAAATATCCATTCGCTGGAAGCTTGTGCTCACTATCCTCATTTTCATTTCTGTAGCATACTCTATAAGTTTTCTTCCATTTTCGTTAGATTCTAAGTGTTTACCAATTTTGGCATTTAGGTCACCCAATATAATTTTTATATCATATTTAGGTATCTCATTTATCAAATGTACTAGTTCCTCATAAAATTTAACTTTCTCCTCTTCATCTTTATTTTCTGTAAGTGCAAGAACATTAACAATACTTATTTTTCTGTATAGCCCTCTTAATCTCATTAAACAGATTCTATCCGATACTGGATTAAAGTTTATCACGAGATGCTTTATTTCCTTAAACCCAAAATGAACAGTCTCCACACCACTATCATAAACTATATAATTTTCTGTTTCAAAAATATTGTTTCCTTGTTGCTTTGTTTCCTGTAAAGCAGCAATATCTATTTTATAATTTAAAAACACCTGATTTAATTCCTTGAAAAACCTCTCCATCTTAGAACTCCTAATATTCCATGTACTTAGAAAAAATTCCCTGTTTTTACCATATGACATTATCTCCTTGTTAGCTTTTGGTACTCTTTTCCGTTTTTTTGTTCTAGAATTTCGGTTGTTGGGTTTTCCCCTTGTGGTTCCAATTCTTCTTTTTCAGTATTCCAAATAAAAGTTTTCCCGTCTACTAACAGTTTGTTAAACAATATTTTTACTTTTTTTCTTTTATTTCTTTCTTCTCTAGCTTTGTTTCTAATTGTAGCTTCTGCTTTTCTTTCCTTTCTAGTTAAATCATTTTCTATGTATATTTTCTTACCTTTTAGTTCGTTTTTATTTTCCATAATTAATTGTTTGTCGCAGATATCCTCTATTTCTGCTAGGAATGTTGGTAATTTCGTATTTTTGAACATGAAGGCTGATTTAATTTTGCATTTAACCTGCAATTTCTTTTCTATAAATTTTTCTATTTCCACATTAGGTTTCCTGCCCTCATTTGTAATACCTGTCATTATTATATTATTTGCCCTCTTTTTCTTGTCTTGATCTTCTATTCTTAGCCTTTATTCTTTAATTTCTTTATTCATTCCTTCTTTTTCTTTCATCTATTGTTTCTCTTTCTCTTCAAATTATTTTTTAAACTCACCTATAGATTTAGTATTTATTTTAATTTCTTTTCTTAACTCATCATGATTCAGTTCCATCTTTTTTTTTTGATTTCATTCAATGTCAGTGTCAATCCTTTCATCATTTCATTTAATTTCTCCATATTCTTAGCTTCCGTTCTAGTTTGCTTTTCGGGTGATCTTTGAATTACTTTACTTTTTTTAAAAAATATCTTTGTGTTCTTCTTCCAAAGACTCCCGTCTTCTTTTTTTCCAACGAATCACTACGATTTCTAAAAATTTTTTGACATTCCGTATGCTACGCCACTGCTTTAAACCGCACCGCACAAGCATGAATACTTCTCTAACCTCCCGTGCGCACCAAGGCGAACTGAACAGCACACTTTAACTCCACTTTATTTAAATTTCGCTATCCTTAAACCTAATTTCAAAACACTACCTCATCCGCCACTATTAATTTAACCTCTTCACACTTTTTTATAGATTTATGCACAGTAATTACCAGAAAACTTGGTTTTTATCACTGATGCACGAAACTACTAAACTTTACTCGCGCGTAAATAGACTCAAGTTAATATTTCGAAAGAAATGGCAAATTCAGGGAAAAAGTTGAAAAATTCTTAGTTACTAGAACAAAAAAAAGCTTAACAGTAAATTGAAAGAAACCTATAGAATAACAGATAAAAATTCTAAAATATTAGATGATAAATTAAATAGAAACTTATAGTTAATCAGTAGAAACTTCTAAAATATTAGAACAAAATTTAAAGAAAATTCCATAAATTTGGAAGAAGAATTAAAAGCAAAGCTAAAAACAAAATTGAAAGTAGAGCTGTGGCCTTTCAAAGAAAATTATTCACAGCTAAAACTAAATTTATCGCAAAATTCACCTTTGATTTCCGGTATTCAATGCTAGTGGGGTTAAAATACAAAAAATTTAATATCAAAGTTCTGGAGCTTGACAGAAAAACTTCATGGAAGAACTTTCTTATATAGTTTGAAGCGGATACCGAAGCTTATATTTGGTCTACAATGAAGAAGCAATAGAGCAAACGGTTTCATTGTGCAGAGACGCTAGCGATACTGAAAGAAGAAAAAAAATAAGAACTACGACCAAGTTGCTTAGCAACTAATGATACAATATAGTTCTAAAACAAATTAATCAATAAAAATTCGAAAAAAAAAAAAAAAATACCAAAAATTACAGGAAATTACCAGAATCTAAAAGCGATATATGTTGTTGAATTGGTCTTGAACATGCTACAACTTCTGATGCTCTATCTGGTTATTAAATTATCTATTAACGACATTCGATATTGTAAAACATAGCATTTATTAAAATTAGCTGCTCTTTTATACGCTTTGAAATATAAATCGGCAAGGAAATCTTCACACAACTATCCCAGAGTACTAAAATCAATGCTGAAAACAAGAATAATATGGAAAAGCAGATATAAAAAACTTTGGTTCTGAAAAGCAGATATTATCAAGTGAACCTAGCACATAAAATTAAGAAGAAAATTGTTTATACTATTGGCAAGAGGCTTTTGAAAGATTTACTTAGTCTACCTTGATTATATAATTACTGTTGAGCAAACATTCTTAAATCTCTTAAAAAATTTAAGAAAAGTTTTCTAAAGATTAAAGTAAGCCAATCTAAACTAAGTCTAAAAAGATATCATCTATTTCAGCAAGAAGTTCGTTATTTTTAAAAGTTGTCTAGGTCAAGGTATTGCAAATAACTATAATAAAATAAAAACTAATTTGCCGATACCCCGAGACAAACGTGGATGAAAAAGTTTCCTGGGTACATGCAACTATTATCAGCGATATGTATCTGTATTTCCTAACATAGCATAGTTACTTTAAAAACTGACAGAGGAAGGTATAAAATTCTTTTGAGATTAAGAATTTTAAGATACTTTCAAACATGGGTACCGATCTTGAGCGATCCTTTGACAGAGGGAGAGTTCATGCTAGACATTAATGGTAGCTAATTAGAATTGATAATATAAGTGTTGTGGAGCAAATATTTTGAGATTTAGGAAAAGTTTTCCAACGAAAAAAGTAAACCAATCTTAAGTTTAGGTTATTTAAGTTCTGCATTTGTTCTCCATCATACTATATCACCGATACATTTTTCATCATAAATTATCCTAAGAAATTTTCTTTCTCATCCTTCAAATTTATTTAGATTCGTTAAATTTAGAACTCATAGCTGATATTATACAAATTTATACCCTCTCATCCTGGTCTTTCTAGTAACTGATTAAGATTTGACAAAACTATTAATATTTACTTTACTGTATGTTTTTAGTTTTGTTTAATTTTTTAAATTCTTATCACATTCATTACTTACAGTCACTTTTAGATATGTAAAACTTTCTACTTTCTTTAAAAAATTATTCTTTATAATGTACATTTTTTATTTTGAAGTCTTTGTTTCTCGATTTTTTCTCTTAAAAAGTGTTCATGGATTTTGTTATTTCTTCATTAATTAAATTCTTATTTTTGAGGCTTCTATTTCCAGTTTTTTAAATACTTCTACATTTCTTGTCTAGTCCTTGTTATTAAAATTTTAATGCCCGCAAAAGGCAATAGTTGATGGTTCTAACGGTATAAAGTTCCTGTTTGATGCCAAACTACTGTTTTGGACTATGTCCTCGAAAATTATACACAATAAGCTGGGTGACACATGATCTTTATATCGTATATCTCTTTCCAACCTAAATATAACTTGTCGTCTACTAATACCTTACAGAAAACTGCATCTTGATGATTTTGATTAGTTTTTTAGTAGATTTAATTCTCTTAAAACTAAAATTTTGGCTTTCATTAATGTATCATAGGCTTATTTATAGTCAATAAATAACATGTAATGTTCTTAATTACGTTCATCACTATAAGTTATAATTTCTCTAAGTGTGTTAGTTTGGTATGTTTTCCCCTCTTGCATCTTAACATCTCTTACATATTTTGCTACTCTATTACTCAAACAGGTAACTGCGTCTATTTTCCTATAATTGGTACAATTCGTTTTATCGCTGATTTTATGTATAGAATAAATTGCCGCTCTTTTTCACCTCTGGCATTTTTTTTTTGTTCCCAAACTTTTTTCACTAAGTCAAAAATTGCTTCTTGTAGTTGGTTGCTAACGTACTTAAATAGTTCTACCATCTATGTTAATCTGGGCTTTTCACAGCTAAATTCGTTACAATTAAATTCATCATTTAGTAGTATCTTAGTATTCAATTCATTGCCTTAACATTTTTGAAAAATCTTGTTTAAAATACCTATCGGCAATACAGTTTTTTTACTTTGTTTACAGCAGAAGCAAGTTCTTGTGAAAACTGAAATTGTGTCTCGTAAAAGCAGGTTGAAGTAATCACATTAAATTTATCTCGCAAAAATCAAGTTAGCTAGCGAAATAAAGGTAAGGAAAACAGAAGAAGCCAAACAGTAGCCAAACGGAATCAAGGAGATCAGAATCTGAGATTTAACTCGAGTACCAGTTGAGCCGACAACCGTCAAAAAAACTAGTTCAAGGCCACCTAGACAGATAGTCAGGTGTACTTGTTCAGTATCTGGGTGAGGAAGCCAAAAGAAAACCAAAGAACAGAAACAAACAAAATCCAGAAGTAGAAGGTCAGCTCGAGCACTAGTTGAGCTGACAACCAATCCAGGGTCATCCAGATAGACAATCAGGGATTTATATGTCTTCATAACTTGCGAAGGGAATCATTGTGGTAGATAATATTTTGTAATAATTTTTACACTGCCTTGGAAGCTTTAGCAGTTTTTTAATGATGTAATTATTATTTTCTTATATGTTTCATTACAAATTCTGACGTGTTTTCTTTACTTATCAGCCAACCTTCAAAATTTCCTTTGGGGTGGAAAGATATTCCAATTCACAAAATGAGCGCGTTGCAACTTAAGATTAATGAATAAAATAATACAAAATGTTTAAAGATGGAATAATTTAATAAAGTAATTTAAATTCATAATTTTAAATTTAATTATTAAAAAATGCTCGGGCGCCCAAGTTCTTAAAAATATTAAGCTCAATAGACATGGAAAATACCAGGAAACAAATAACTCAGTTTTAAATGTAAAATAGGCAATAAGTTTAATGACAACACAAAAATAATTTAAACAGAAACAAATAAATTCATTAAAAAATTTAATAACAAATTACAATCAAACAATAACAAGCATTTAATTAATTTGACTTTAATTATTTTTATTTTACTTAATTAATTTAAAATAAAAAATAATTATAATGTTGAAAGCTTTTGATTAATGATACAGTCGTCTTCAGACTTTGGTCACAAACAGTCGGCAAGGTGTGTGAGGAAAAAAATATAACAGATTATAATCGCCCGAAAATATTTCTACTCCAGCTAATATGGTCTCAGAGTAGAGGTCGTAAATTTAAATGAATGCAAAATTAATGGATCTAATTTTGCCCACAATGTCTCTTCATTCCAGCTAATATAATCTCAAAGTAGAAGCTATGACTTAAAATTTACAACAGAGATTTAACTTTTGATTCTGCGCGTATTTGGTCTCCACCAGGTTGATCTGCTCTCTGCGTGAAGCTCAGAGTTAAAACTAAAGTTAAATCGTATTCTCATCCGGATACCGGACTGGTATCCCTGACAGTCTATATGGAATGATCCTGAACTAATTGTCAGCTCAGTTGGTGCTCGAATTGATCTTCTGCTTCTAGATTCTCTTTGTTTTTGATTTTTAATTTCATTTTGGCTTCATTGCAAAATATATTTTATGTGATTGCTTTCATCTTCGTTTACGAGCAGCAACTTCAGTTTTCACAAGAAGTTGCTTCTGCCGCAAATAAACTAGAAAAAACTGTATTACCGGGATTTGTACTCGAGTCCTCAGAAATGTTAAGCTAATGACTTGATAACTGAGATATAATTGAGCGATGAATTTAATTGCAACGAATTAAGCTGTTGATTAACGGTGCAAAAGTTTGCTTCCTTACGAATTATCTTTAATACTACTGCTATGAAAGTAATTACTATTGTTATTATTATTAAGTTTATTATGTTAATCATGTTTTTTTTTTTAGTGAATAAATCGTTCCAAGTAGTATATTTGATAATGTAAATATTTTTTTATGAATATTACTGTTGTTACTATTATTATTATTATTGATTCTGTTGAAAAGCATGTTAATCTGAACGCGCGTTTTGCTGTACATTTTTTTGTTATGTATATCAGCCATAATAAGTATTAATTATTCTATATTCTTTCCGTGTAATTATAAAGTAGTAGAGCTTGCCCACCCTGGATGCTAAAATTTGTATTAAGATATTAGAAGGGTAATTATATATATTGTATTATAAGTTCAGATTATTTTAGAATATTTATAATAATAAAAATACCTAATAATCTAAACACTATTTATAATTATCCATTTTAATGGATAAGGTATTTGCAGTGAATTGCAATTATTGTTCCACAACTAAGATCTTAACCCTGGTTTCAGAGATATGGTTTCCAGTTACAAGAAGATTAGGCACCTGCAGCTAATTAGTACCTCCAATTCTCAAAGATGGTTAAAACTCCCGAAAAGAACTACTGTTCAGCATGAACATGGAAAACACTTTTACATTAAATAAATAAGTTTCATTGGAAACAGATTTTCACTAAATATTCGATGCTGAAACAAACCTTATAAAGCAAATTATCAATTCAGAGATCTAATGCTACTGAATTATCTACAAACACATTGCAGTTTATTCCTTAAGCTACACTGACCTTTATAAATAAAATTGTAAAAATGTTTTATTGGAGCAAATAATGATAATACTTGATGTTAATGCGAAAGTAATAAGTAGTCAGTATGTAGAAGATAATTAATAGATTTAAAGATGGTTCTAATGAGTGATATAAATAAACGTTACTTCTTACATTTAGTAATTCTCTTGTAAAATATCGTCATAACAAAAGTTCATAAAATATTCAGTACGATTTGAGATACTTTTTACTAGAGAAAAATATTCTTAAAACAATAGTGAGCTTTAGACTTGATGGTAAAGATAACAAAACTATTAACAATACGATCAATATATAAAGAAACTTATAAATAGATAGAAACATAAAACAGTTGAATAAACGACAATGTAACTACTCCTAGTTTCAACTTCATTTTAGTAATATTTATACACTATTTCACCGTTCTGTGATCTTTCGGTTTTTGCAGCGTAGAAATTTTGATCTATTAGTTGTTTGAACATTACGTGTACTACAGTTTTGAGCGCTTCGTTGTCAGCGACTTTTTGTCTCGTAAAAAGTCTTTCAGTAGATCAAAAAATCACAAATAAACGAAAAAAATTCTGGATTATAAGAAAGATATAGCAAGAGCTTCCAATCTCGTTCAGAAAAAAATACAATTCTGGGTGCCTTTATGCACTGGTGTTAATAGCTTGGAATCCATCTCTTACATATTTTGAATCATAATTGATTTAATGCACGGTTTTAACACTAAATATTACATAAAATAGCAATTTAAAAAATCTTAACTTGACTTTCTTTGCAAAAACCATAATTTATGCAATATTGCAGTGCGGTCGTCCAAAATGATGAAAATTAGTAATACTTGTTTGGAGCAAATTAAATTATTTCAACTTCTGACAGACATAAATGAAACTTAATCATTTATTCACATATAATTTAATATTTTTGAATAAATTTTTGCTAGTTTCACAAATTTGTATATCACGTTTTAGAATATTTTCAGCGTACACGTTCCAAATAGGGCTAATGCTTTGAAATGAACAAACAGATTATGGTAGCATTCAATATGATCAAAAAAATTGTTCTGAGATTGCTATCTGGAATCTCAAAATTTTATCGTGATATATTGTGATTCGTTGAATGTACCGATTTTTCTCTAAATAAGATTGTCTTCTTAATTATTGAACGTCTCCCGTATGTTAAAATTTTCTTTTTCTCCTGTTACTTTGATTATTTTATTGCACATCATGTGGTTTCTATGTTTTTGAAAATATTTTTTGAGTTGTGTTCTTATAATTGTAAAAAATTGCATCAGTTTGAAATTTAGTTTTCTTAATACTATATAAAAGAATAATTTTATTTTCCAAATAATACTATTTTGTCTATCCAAAAAATAAAAAAAATTTCATAGATTAAAATTAAAATTTTTTGAAAACACTTTTTCTTGTGAGTAAGTCATGATAATTATAAAAATATTCAGTTTTAATAAAATGAGCTACCCGTAAAATTAAATTTAGCAATCTTTTTCAAAATACGCAAATATAAATAATATGTGCATCTTAAGAATTATATTCCAAATGTAGCTCAAGATGATAACAAATGCGGAGCCTTCTGCAGTCGATATCATCCACATATATTTGAGTAAAAAAATCTTGGCATGCCTTCGTTTCCCGGTGTCATAGTAATTCATTGTTTTTTGTGTGTTGATATAAGAACATCGTTTTTTCAGTAATGTTAATAAAAATAAAATAAAAACTATAAAATGACATGAAAATGGAGAAATATATAAAACATAGTCATTCTAAAGTTTAGGAACATTATAATATAAAATATGAACTAAATTAATATAATAGAACAATTCAAAAGAATCTGATTTAAATATATTCCTGAAAAAAAATCTACAAGATTTAACTAAAAATATCGCACACATTGAAAAAATAACGAATATATGATTGTACTTATCAGCTCGTAGAACTTATCCACTAGGACAGACACCCAGTATGATTGTTTTTATACAGGAGAAAAATAGCTAATATAT
>NEEE01006795.1:11245-29689 GCA_002278615.1 Pogonus chalceus | reverse complement strand
TTTTGAAAAAGTGTACCGCATTCGTGAAGTTGGAATTACACTTTTTTTGGCTTATACCTTTTTTACCGTAAGGGCACAAAATTTTAAATTTACGGCAATAATTGGCAAAGAATTAGCAAAAAATTATAGTCTTTTTTTTTTTGTTTAAATAAAAGTGTAACTCCAACTTCCAATTTTTTATAATTTTTCGCGTAGTATCAGTACAAATTTTTTTCTTAAATATTGTCTCAAAATCTTTGGGGATTTGTGATGCAGCTATTTGTGATTTTTTTTTGTTTTTGTTTTCATGGTAACAATAATACTCTGTCTATCCCTGAGGGACAAATTTGGAGGACGACCAGAACGTGGCTTTGAAGTTATAATACCGATCGACTTAAAATTATGTACTACTCTCTGAATTGATGAAAGTTGTCTTCCTTCTATTTTCACAATTTCCCGAAAACTTTTCCCTCTTTTCCACAATTTTGTAATTATTTTACGCTCACTTATAAAAATTTCTTTTTTTCTAGAATCCATGTTTGTCCCTTTTTAATAAAATTATTAGAAACAATGAGAATAGGGCTCAAGTTGTACTTTGCGTTACTGATAAACACATTAGGTATTTAAAAATTTTATTAAGGGAGACAATTTACAAAAAAAAATCCAGGAATTCCACATTAACGTGACTGTATGCAGACTTTTTCTATTGGAATTTTGTGACATTTTATTCTGTATCTTTCATTTTGATAATAACGAATTTGAAATAAGTTAATTTTTTTTTGTTTTAACTTTAAGATTACATAGAGTACATATACAATAATTTTCTTAAAAAGATTCATTTCATTCGTTTGTTTTACCAAGTAAATACTTCTCATTAAATGTACTTAGTGTACGCAGACTTAATTTTTATATGTGACACTTGAGTGGATGCAACTATGTACTATTGGGGTAATGAACACACTATAACTTCATTTATTATACCAGGACTAATAAAAGATGATGACGTAGGTTTTAAACTCTACTATTCCCGCGTCAAGGGGTTTTATTATACGCGTATTATACCGACATAGTAGCCTTGGAGAAGGTCAGTTTTTATTGTTTTCAGCGTAGTAACTTTGGAAAAGGTCAGTTCTTACTATTTCGGATCTTAGGAAGGATCAGAAACCTTGGAGTGGGTCAATTTTTAACAATATCCTTGGGGTAGGTAAATTTTCGACATTGGAAAGGTTAGTAGCTTTGGGCAGGGTCAATTTCTTAATAGTAACATTGGGGTAGGTTAGTTTCCGACCTTGAGAAAGTCAGGAATGTGTGGGCGGCTTTTATAACCTTATTTATCAGCCTACTTATATAATTTAGTATTTGGCAGTAAGTAAACTACGTTACCATTGTTGGAAAATAATGGCTACTTGCTATAACTATGTGATAACACTACCGACCACAATCGGTACTTTTACTATATTGTGAAAAAATCACAATGATACGATTTGCAATACCATCTCCTAGAAAACATTAACATGAAACTGTCAATACCAAAGGCTGTAGACGGGATGATTTGGATAGGAGGATTGTTAAGAGCATAGTTAAGAGTACGTGGGAAGTTTTCTTCCGGTATACCTTTTACATCAAAAGAAAAGAAACGGACAGTGTAACGAGTGCACGTGCGAAAAGGCATCAGTAAGTGCCACTGGCAGCAGGCGTTAGAGAGAAACATTTATTACATAACTGCACTATAATTCTAGAATAAGTATTAGCAGCCGGGATGAAATAATAAATTACATACACAAGTGTTAGGAATTTATTGAAAATAAATATCGTTCAATTTTCTTTTTATATATTTTCTTTATAACGTTAAGTTGCCGACTCAAAATAATAATAAAAATAAAAAACAATATTAAATTTAATTTTTGCATTATATTATATTATCCAGAAGAATAATATCGTTATATAGATGTAATATCCAAAATATCTTCCTTTGTCCAATCAACCGAATACCTGATTTTATATCAACCAATGCAATCCCATTACGTTCATCACGAATTAACCACCTACCTATAACTGTGATGCAATGATTTGTCTTCCTTTTCTCTTGATCCCTTTCTAAACTATAGAATTTTCTACTTATGTTTAAAACTTTAAGGAGGTCCCCACCTTGACATTTTCAAAAAATCGATTTTTTTATTTAAAATGTTTGTTGGAATGTCTAGCTTAATGTAGCATTCACTGCAATACCGTCAGAAACTTTTAAACTGATTAAAAAGGCGATTTTCTAAAAAGAAGTCGCAGTGCGGTGAGCTAGCGTTAGAGCAGCATTTTCCCTCTTTACCGACCGCAAAAGCGGATTAGTTGGTCCCAAATGGATCGGTAGTTCATTGTAGATTTGAGTGGTTTCTCGACACGATTTAATTACTTTGTGTTGCGTCATTCCCCGTGCTAGTTGCCGCAAAAACCCTTATATCCAAATTTTGGTAAAAATTGATAAATAAAATCTTTTGGTCCGCCATATTGAATCCACCAACTTGAATTTTACAAATCTGATGATAAATTTACATTCGGCGACCGCGAAAACCCATATATCCAAATTTTGGTCAAAATTGGTGAAACATTTGTTTTTTGATCCGCCATCTTGAATTTTTTAAATTTGACCTCGTATCATGTTCAAAAAAGTCCACGTGTTTCGTCTCGAAATATTATATCGAATAAGGTTCAAAACAGACTTTTGCTGCAGAATGACTCCTGGTGCTAGGAATTCCCCCCGGGGTGCCGCGATGTCGCGGAAAAGGCCATCCGCGCGACTTGGTGCAGCAACCACAGTGTCCGCGATTGACTCAAAAAAATTATTTTTTGCAGTATTTGAGTTGTTCAATAAAACTATTTACAAAGATATGACGTCCAAATTTGTTTTTTTTTTTTTACTGAAAAAAAAATCCCAAAACGACCTATTTTTTTAGCGCTCAAGGTGGTATACCCCCTTAATATTTTAGTAAAATGGTATATAACACAATTCAGTACTTGCTAGATTTATACTATTCTTCATAGATGCTTTTTTAAGCTGTTTCTCTTTTTATTAGTTAAATAATTTGTACCCGCTATTTTTTTAACCGTTTTTTTATTTTAAATTTATTTCAAACTACCTTTTTTATTTTGTGTTTATTGTCTTAATTTATGCTAATAGCTCACAAAAATAGATGATTTTTTAATTAAAATAATAACAACTATTACAAAGTTTATTTATTTAATACAAGAAAAAAATAATTAAAAACTAACACTTAATTTATATACAAACTAATTATTACTCATTCACTACTTACAATTATTGTTTATATTACCTAAGATAATTATTGCTTCATCACAGTTTATATAAGCTTCTCAGGAATTAATAGTTATTTACATGTATATAGACTAAACCACGAATCAATGTAATTACATAATAATAAGTAATTGTTATTCCTTAGACATACGTTATATTTTTTCATATTTTTAACGCTGAGTTGACATACTTCTCAATAATGTAAAGTATTTCGTATGAAGGTTTTATTTACATTGGTTACTTCTTTACAAAGCGCTCGCGTATATAGCAACAACGGATTTTTCGAGAACATAAAACTTTTCAAATCACAAGGCGGTACCATGATTATGTAATTACATTGTAAGTTATTATCGATCAACGCTTCTCAAAGCTTCATCACATACACAAGCCAAAGTCACGCACCAGCGGCGGCTCGTCTGTTACATTATGAATGTTTCACCATCATGTGAAAGTAATATTTTAAAAAAAGTCGAATTTTAAAAAAGGATATTGATTTGTATATATGCATATACTAATAACCAAGCCATGACAAGTAATGATAATAAACAATTACAATTACAATTCTTCAGCATTAATCGGCTTTAGAACTAATTGTTCATAGAAACACTTTTCAATTTGATCACTTCTTTTGACAACTTTTTCTGGTATACCAAAATTTCTTGCTGTATATTTTGCGTAACTTTTTGAAATTCCCATTACAATTTTATATAAAAAAACTATTTTATCGTCAACTAGTTTGAAGTCGAATTTCTATAAATTTAACACTATGTTAAAACATAAAATTATTTTCAGTATTCATTTATTTTACCATATGTTTCACTAAACGACATTCTGGAATCAAATTTGTTAAACGCAAAAAATGTGTGGAAACTAATATATGCGGACAATGTGTTTCTCTCAGTAAATAATGTTCTAAGAATGATGTTAATAATGCTAATCCATCTAGTTCACTGGTTGCTCTCCCGAATTCATCAATAATTATTAACGAATTATTTTGCGATGTATTGTTTGCTTGCGACATCTTAAAATAATACATTTTATTTTTATAATAATCATAGATTATTCAAATAGTTGTTACTTGTCTTAAACTTGTTGCAAATGCTGACATATTTGCTGTTATTTCATTTGCTACAAGTGAATTTTCAGAAATATTTGTATGAATACTATGCATCATTCCTATTCGCGCAAATTTTGCTGGTACATAAGAACCTATATGAGCTAAATAAACAATTAATGCTACCTAAAATTTAAAACAATAGATAAAATTTTATTTTATATTTATTTGGATTTCTTTATACTTGTCGTAAATATATACTTTTACCGCTATTATTTGGACCAGTAATTATTTTAAGAACTGACTTATCTCCTCCTGAATAAAATGAATTTGGAATAAAATTAGTTTTTGATATTTCTAGTAACGGATGTCTACCATCCTCAATTTCTATAATATTTTCTTGAACAAGATTTGGACGAACATAACTNATTGAGCAATATGTTTTAGGGGATTTTTAAATGCAAAATTATGCGCCATAATTTTTTGACCTAATTCATCTATAATTTGTGATTCTAATTCTTCGATTTCTGTATGAATATCTCCAAGACATTTATCTAATTCTATAAATTAATTTATGTAACAAACATTTTATTTAATTAATAAATAAATATTTACCATCACATACTGCACTTTTATAATTGAAAGCATCTCCAACAGTAAACTATAAATATAAAATAGGTATATAAGAAATCAATGTAATAAAAATAGGAAGGTTATACCACCTTATATCTATATCCGTACTCTTCCAATTCTTCAAACTTCGCATCAGGTGCCCACTTTTTAATCGCAACTAAATATCCAATTTGAGGGATATAGACAATTGTACATTCTTTAACGTGCGATGGAAGATTTTTTATTTCATGTAGCACAGCCCCATTTATTTTTTCTTGAATATCACTTCGAAAACGTTTCTCTAAGATAAGAACACAAAATATCAAATTTTTTAAATATTTTTAAACATAAATAAATTACTTTGATCTAATAAAGCGTTAATTCCAATTCGAACAGTCACTTTATTACTATGAGTGTTCTCAAAATCAATAACATCAACGACCGATTTTCGCATCATTTCGATTACATTGCTTACTTCTAATATAAAATCTTTAAATAATTCAACCGTGTTTATATGTGGTTCACATATTTGTTTAATATATAAAATATTATGCAACGTCTGAAAATTAATTAACTGTTTTAATTTGTTCCATTTTAATGTTAAATTTATTTACCGTATGTAATATTTTCCAGTTTTTAATTGTTTCAGTATTGCGATAAATTTTTTGCAATGAAGTCTAAAATAATTTGAAAAAAAAAAAATATTATAAGATAAAATTTTTTAAAAAATATACTTACACCAACTGGGAAAATATTTTGTAAACATTCTTGTAAACTGTTTAAAATTCCTTGGTTAATTGGCTTTAAACAAAATTCGATAAATTCATGTCGTTTTTGTAAAACGGATAAATTATTCGTAGGACGTAAAAGTAAAGTCCTGAAAAAATCATTATAGAATATATTTAAAACGAAAATAACAATAATATACTTTAAATTTGTTGTCCCGATCGAAGATTTACAATAATTAAATAAATTAAAAATACTTAAGCCTTCTGAGTTATAATGTTTTTCTCCTGATGGGTGTGTTTTGATATTAAAAATTTGTAAAGCATCTATAATATTATCATTCATCAGAACAATATCTTTCCTGAAAATTAAATAAATAATTATTTAATAAAATAAAATTATGGAAAACTTACAAAGATATTTGTTGTATATTTAAAAACAGATTATTCTGAACTCCTGTATCATGTAACAAATAAAAATTATTATTCAAAAATATTAACAAAGCTCCTAAAGCATGAATTGATACACGTTTTTCAAAATTCAATAAGGACCGTAAAAATATTTTTCTATCATCATCTGTTAAATTTTCAGGCTCGGAAGATAATTTGACATTATAAACTGCATGTGTGCATAATTCAAAAGCTAAAAAAATATTGTATATTATCAAATCATTATAACTTATAATTATATACTTACAATATTGGTTCTTCTTTAGTAGTTCAATATTGTAAGGTAAATTACTTCTTAATTCATCATATTCGGTTATTTCAATATTATCTAAATCAGAAATTTGTGCAAGGATTGAAACAAATTTGGAACTTTTTGTGCCTAAAGTAATTGTATGAGAAGGTTTTATTTGATTATAAAGATTTTTAGTTATAATATAATCTGGTTTTAAATCCAATGTATCATATAGTATATATAACTAAAAAAAAAAAAAATTTCATTAAATTAAAATCATATTTAAAATAATAATCTTACATCAGAGCCTGGAAAAGTATAATAAGCAGCTCCTAAATATCCAGACTGATGTAAAACACATAATATTATTTTACTTTCATCTGATATTGTTGTAGGTTGTTGATTAGCTTCTAATTCCTGTGATGATCTGACAATAACAAACAATATTTATTATACGTATATTAAAATTAAAAAATAAATTATTACGAAATGTTTTCAACTTGCACAGGTAATGAAAAAATATTTTCGTTTGTATTTTCAAACTGAGAAGACATTTTGTTTTATAAAATAACAATAAATGAATTATAATTGTAACTTAATTTGAAATTCACAATATTTATTTACTTATTAGAAATTACGGATAAAATATGTACATCAAAGAATATGTACATATAAAATATTTCATTTACATTGTGATATGTTTAAAAAATAATTTATTATAAAGTAACGATACGTTATTGTTTCTATTTTTTGTTTTAATAGTAAATCTTTAAAACTAAGTAGGCATAAAATCAATAAAAGGTAATGAAAAGAAAATCTTTTTTTCATTATATAAAATTTACAGTTTTTTTTATCTATTTAATTATCATATTTAATTTTAGATACCAAAATGATATCATTAATTAGAAACGTTCGACATTTTTCTCAAAGTCAAAAGTTAGCTTGTATACCTGGGCGTCCAACTCCAATTATACCAGAAATTCACGAAGGCGGATACAAAATCTGGAGAAATTTATCACTCGTTTCTTTATTGCTCGTTAGTGGATTGAGTTTCTATACCTTTGTATTACATAAACACAAAATTAAACCACAAAAATTTATACCTTACGAACATTTACGAATAAGACATAAAAGATTTGCATGGGGTACCGGTCAAAGATCGCTTTTTCATAATCCCCGGCTTAATGCATTACCAGATGGATATGAAAACGACGATACTGTTAGTGACTATGAAGAAGAAGAAGAAGAGTAAAGTGTTATAATAAATAATTGCAATTGTAAGTTTATGATCAATTTTTGTAAGTGTATTGTCTTTTTCAAAAACTTGTTAATATTATAAAAATTAAATTGATAAAAAAATTTAATATGTTTGGTTAATTGATATTAAAAGAAAAATTTGTTTGAAACAAACACATAATTAGTTTTACAGATGTATTATATACATTAAAAATTGTATTTCGTTATGAAATCATATACAATGCTATGCTTCCTTGTTTATAAATTTAATAAGTAAGACATTCCTTTTATATATACTTTAAGAACACTCAAAAATTGTTTTCTCCTAGATATACTTCATATAAATATATTTTATTAAAATAAAAATATAAAATTCAATTAAAATATGATGTAAAAATGACAACATGAGTGATTCATAAGGTATATCTTAACAAAAATATATAACAAAACATAAATTCTAGTTAAAAGTATGTATAATAAACATGCTTATAATTGAAATTATTAATATATTTAAATTTCACAAATTTCATTTGTTGTAAAATATGTGCTTATCATTTTTTTTTTTTATTATTATTTCACGATTAATTTACCGTATACAATTGTATGTTACAACAAAAAATAATAATTTTTAAATTGCATTAAATTTTGAATACAATTTAGTATTCAATTAATCACATGTTCATTATGTAATTTTAATTAGTAAATATTTTATACTAATAGTATACTTGCATTGCAAATTGTTGCACTAAATTTTGCGAATTTTTAATAACTCTTTCAAATAATTTTAACTACGGGATTATCAAAAGAAGTAAATATTATTGTATCTTTTGTATCCCTAAATTAATAATAAAAATATTTTATTTAAAAATGGTTTTTTTTTTTGTTCTAATTTTATTTTGATGATCCAGTTTTTAGATTGTGGTTAAAATAGATTATTTCTGCTTATATAGGAACTAATTTATATTATTTTGTGCAAAATCTAATATTGTGTAACTTTCCCTATAAATAAAAATAATTTCCCTATTGTATTTTTACATTGTATTATCACAAATATATCTGGCCCATAAGCCAAATATTTTTTACATATTTTTTGTTTTTTTTGTTTCCATTAACAGAACTTTATAATTTGATGTAAAAAAATAATAGTAAATATTTTTCTATCTATGTGATGCTTTTAATATTATTGAGATCATTATATTCGCAAAAATACTCACTTAAATTCTTAATTCATATACTAAAATATTTTATTTGAAAAATTATAAACGATTATGAATGATAAATAGAATGTAAAATGAATAAATGCAATTAGAATTTTTTTTATATATTTTTAAAATTTATGCTAATATTAAAACATTTTTAATTTTTCAAATAAAATAAAAATATTGCTAAAATAATTTACAAACCACAAATATAAATATTTTAGTGTTAAGTAAATTTACTAATTATATAACTAACCAAAAAGTAATAGTTTATTTCGAATTATCAGTTCTTATTCTTATAAATTTAAAAATGATTAAAAAGTCTTTTGATTAACTAATAAAAAATAAAATAACACTAATATTTACAATGATAGCATTTCATAAACTTATTATTTATGTTTCTGAATTGCAAAATATTGGCACTAAAAAATTAAGATTTAAAAAATATTTTTTCCTATACAAAGTCTTAACACCATATTCTCACTGTGTTATTTATCGAACGTGTTACTGCTTGTTATTTTTTGCTAAATTATGCGACGCCCAATTTAAAGAAGTTTTCCATGAATTACACAAGGCTTCATCAAACTTCGATCGGAAATGCATAACGGCTTCATTATCGGATTTATCGAGAACCTAAATAAGTTACAAATTAATATTTCACGTTTCCTCATAAATTATAAGGATAGTAACTTACCAAAGTTTCTCTCAAGTAGTTCAAATCTTTTTCCGAACTGAGTTCTGGTAACCCTGTAGAAATCATCATTGCACATAAGGATAAAATTAAATAACCATGTCTACGAAGAATTAAGAAAGCCTAAAAATGAATAAACAAAATTAATTCTATTTTTCGCACATCGTAAAAAGATCACTTACTTTTTCACAGTTTGCCTGGAAAATTTTAAATTCTAATCCTTCCTTTTTACCTTTATTTATTACATGAACAAAATCATGAGTTAAAACAAACGGTACACGTTCCCTTTTAAAACCAAATTTTTCTTTAAAATGTCCTAGAATATGTCCGAAATCTATATGAAACAGCTGAAAATAATATTTATTATTTATGTTGAAACTTGATTTAAAATAAAATAAATTACTTGGCCTGTTCGTTTGATCATAATATTATCTGAATGTCGATCTGCAACTCCTAAAACATAAGTAGCAACGCAGTATCCAGCACAAGATAAAGTAAATTCTTCTATTGCTTTATTCAGAGCTGTTTCACTTTTATTATAATCCTTTAACCAAGCTAAAATAATAATTTATATTTATTATCTTATTAAATAAAAATATATAGTTGTTATTACCTAATAGTGAACCTTTCCTAAAAGCAGACGTGGCGGAAAACATGCCCTTTTCCTTTTGAATATTCGCAATAGTTTCTGCATTTAATACAACTTCTATCATTCCAACTCGATGTTCAGTTGATATACAACCATAAGGGCTCATCCTCAAATCTAACCCTTCATTTTTCCACAGCCGATCCATAATTCGGATCATTTGCAAAGTAAGCATATCTTGCCGCAAATCATCGCCATTTTTCATTATCACATAAATATCTTCCCCATGCATATCAGTATTTTCAAAAACAATCCATAAAGGGCGCATTTTTGAGTCCATCACACGACATTTTTCTACCCTATTATATAAAAAATACAAATTTATTTATTGGTTTAATTATAAATTGAATAAATTCTTCAAACCTGATTGTTTTACAACGATGGCTAGGATCTAACGGACTCAATACATTATTAACTGATTCTTGACAATGTGTTTCGCCTAAATATTCTTGTAGTGAAGCTTTAGCTTTATCTTTATCGCGCTTTTGTCGAACTATATCGGAAGCAGCTTTTAATTTATCTAAACATTCTATTTGTCTACTTAAAACTGATATATGTTCATGTGTCCCCCTACAATATGCTTCAAGTATTAAACCAAAACGAATTGATACTGACAAAGTTTGCATTTCTGATCTGAAAGTTTATAAATAGTAATTTTTTAAGTTTAATAATATATTGATTAAATAAATACCTTAAATGCCAAAATAGGTAGTGTCCTATTTTTTGATTACCTAACGCTTTACCTAACAAAAATTCAGTCAAATCACAAGTTAAATATGATTCATGTTTTAATGCTTGAACTAATTGTAATAAATATAATGAAAGTTCTTCATCACTTAAATAAAATAATTATTAATGTTTATTTTTATTTATTTATTAATTTTTTATTTACCTCATATCAACTAGGCACTTGACTGCATAACTTCTAACAGCTTTATCAGCATATGCATAATCTAAAAGCTCTAAAGCTTTCTCTGGAGATAATCTAGGCCATTTAGCTAACAAAGCTGTTATTTCTGCTATTTCATTTTTATCATTCCATTCGACACAATGTAGCAATTTTGGTAAAGCTTTTGGTACTTTTTGTAAACAATAATATCTAATAGACCAAAGCTCTTTTCGATCCTATAATATAAACATATTTCAATAAATATTTCATATTAAAATTTCAATATCGTACTTGTTCATGTAATTCTTGAAATGACATAGAATCAGCCATTAATTTAAGAGTGTCTAAAGTTCTAGCATTATTTGAGTTTATAATTTGATTTGATGATTCAGCCGCTAAATTATTTTGTCTAGCATATTCTATTAATTTATCAGGTGACGGATAAATTATTCCTTGTTCTTGGTCATAACTAAAAGGACAAATGTAAATTATCTTATCAGTACATATATACGTTATTAATAATTATTTAAAGTAATAAATGTACCTGTCACATGTAAGGGTTAAACTAGTAGCGTGTTCAATATTAGGATTACTAACGACAGTTCCTAAAGGATGTAATACATCATCTGTTTGAATTTCATCTGATTCCGCATAAGTCCACATATATAATGTCATTGCTCCTGTTTTTAATTGATTACGGAAGTCATAAACAGTAGTATTGACCCATGCTATTGGATTGATAAAAATTTCCTGAAAATATTCACATTAATTTATAATATATTTTTTTTTAATTTGAAATATATCTTACTTTGTTACCACTTTCTTTTAAACGTCTACTTTTTCCACTTTTTGCTTGTTTTGTTGTTTCAAACACAACAAAACATAATCGTGCCATTCTTGGTAAATTACAAACCTTAAAAATTGAATATTTATTAAAACTGTGTTAAATAATTAAAGATACTTAACCTACATCTATTTCAAATTTTAATTTTTCATCGAAAGTACAATTGCAATCTTTATCATTTACTCTTTGAACTTGTTTTAAAGATGTTTTTTGTGATTCACAAAGTGATTTACCTCCATGAAATAAACCAGCTTGAACTCCAATCTAAAATTTATTGTATACAATCAAATATATTTGATTTTTAAATATTATAATTAATAATTACTTCAACGGGTCTTCCAACATCACAATTCAATCGACATAAAACATTAATTTCTATTGAGAATTTCTTTTCTATATTCCAAGACGATACATGTTTACCCTTTTTTCTTAAAGTTAACGTTGAAGATTGGCGGGGTCGTTTCATTTCTAAGGAATCTCGAGTTTCGTATTCATTTCCTTCCGTAACTATAAATATTCTTATTTATTACAAGTTCTTTTACATGTAAATAAATTTTATGTAAATACCTGGGACACTTTCTGCACTAACAGTTACTAAAGTTGGTAATACATCTCGAGACAAGGCTTCTTGAACATACATAAATTGTATAAGCGGATGATTACCAACTAAATATTCGTCTTGGCCAACTACTTTTAAAACAAAGTTATTCGGACTTTCTTTTTTTGAGTTTAACGTTAAAACTTTTTTATTTAAAATCATAGACAACATTTGACTAGGTACTGTTGTATAATGTACATTAAATGTAAAAACGGTCTGAAAAATATTATTTTAATAAATTTAATTAGTTTTGTTTAGTTAATCAAATACATACTTCAGTATTTTCGAATTTAGTTTGTAAAACAAAACACCCATCTCTTAATCTAGTAGCAATATTAGAAGGTACAGTAGTAAATGTTGCTAACCGAGGGGGAAACTGATAATATAATCGTTCTACCCAAGTCATATTTTGTCGTCTTCGACCTAAATCTTCCCCGAATAAGCGCATTTTCCAACGAAAATCATTTACTTCTGCACTTTTTAATGAATCGAACTCATGTAAACCTTTTCCTATTAAATGACCAATTTGAGTATTAAGTGCTTTATCAGCTTTATCACTAGTGCATTCGGTTATTTTTAATATCGAACAAAAGGGCTTTATGTCACATAACCTTTTGTTTTCATCTGAGAACTCTTCGAGTTCTGCCATAGTATTGATGCACGCAAATACGTACACCGACATATCGTGCAGCATGCCATATCGAGGATATTTTGCAGCTTCTTCCCATAAATCCTAAAAAAAAATGTATAAAATAAAGTAATTTGTTCAGAAAACAGTTCGATTCACTAACAAAATTAAATCAATAGAATATTCAAAAACACTTGTTTGTTTATAAAAACATTTGTTTTTTATATACTTAACTAGAAATATTGTTGATGTTAAAAGTGTTTAAAATAATAAATAAACCAAATTAAAATTCCTTTTGATATCAATAAATAAAGAAATATATAATTAATTTAAACAAAAAATAAATTTTTTCTTACCTCCTTGATTTCCGATAAGGTGGCATTTCGATTTGCTGACAATAAAATAAGAACTCCATTTGGCAATAAACATGTTAATGTTGTAGAATCAGTATTACAACGCCAGTAATCGTAAGAGTACTCTGGTATCGGTACCATATTTGCGAAATTACTAGCGTACACCCAAACTAAACATTACCTAATCATTAGAATTCCTAGAAAAACAACTGTTATTTGATTTCTGATTGTAAGTTAGAATTTTATTATCAATTAAAATTCCCATCTGTGGTTCACAACAAACAAAATATTGTGTTGGTTAAGGAAATTCCGCGAAGGAAAAGATGAATCATTTGAAGTATTGTCATCAATAAATGAATATAAAAAAGTTGATAGGGAAAAACAAATGTCTACTAACCGTTTTCAATTATTGACGTTCATTATATTGATTCGTGTATGTTTTGAATAAATACACAAATTGTTTAAAATAATGAAGACACACATTTATTTATTAAAATTGTTAAGATAATTATTATAACTGAATAATTTTGATAATTTCTAAAAGCATAACAACACCACCATCACTTTATCACTTTTCTCAGAAGTCAAGTCACAATTAAATGTTGCCAACATCAAATAGAAAAATTCTAACCTTAAAAAAAAAATTATTTTCAAATGATTATTTAATACAAACAATAAAGTATTATATCTATTTACTTTTTTTAAATTCATTGAAGGGAAATTTATAAGGAATATAATAAAAATTAAACCATATATTTTTAATATTAAAACATTTATTAATGTAATAACAGTTGCCTTTTAATTTCAAAAGCTATTATCCCTAACGCTGCACCTGTATTTAAACTTTCGATATTATTATTTAAAGGTATATTTAATCGAATTCCTTGATTTTCAAATGCTAATTTATAACTTTCTTCACTTAACCCCATTGTTTCTCCACCTATAATTAAAATATTCGAAACCGTATCTTCAAAATTGACACTGTAATACGGTAATACTGGGACATTTAAACATAATTTTTTTAAATTTTCTGAAGATGACTCATTTGATGTTAAAACATTATTATCAGCTAGAAATACAGTTTTATTTTTAGGTAAAATTTGTATTATATTATCCCAAGTTAGGTCCTTATGTATTGGAGAACGGAAATGAGCTCCACATGAACTACGAAGTACTTTTGGCAACCAAAGATCAACACAACCTAGATCATAAATTTGTAAATGTATAAATTCAATTATTTATTTTATTTCATAGCTACCTTTTGTAAGAATAATTTTTTCAGCACCAACTGCAACCGCAGCTCTTAAAATAGCTCCTAAATTACCAGGTTCGCGAATATTATCACAAATTATTGTCAAAGGTATTGAAGAATAATTTTTAAAATTAATATCTTCAAAAGTTGGGATTCTAAATATACCTGCGATAAATAATTAGTCAAAACTGTATTGAACTATAATCAATTCTACTGTTTACCCATAATTCCAGGACATGTAGTTAAATCTGACCACAGTTGCATATCTCTATATGCCATTTTATATAGATGAACATCAGTTTTAGGTAGAAGATCGCGAATATATTCGATATCTGGTTTTCTACTAAATAATAAATGTTGTAAAACACAACCAGCTTCTAAAGCTTCTTTAATTAATATTTTTCCTTCAAGAAGCATACATTCATTTTTATCCCTTAACTTACGAGATTTCACCATTAGCATTAAAGACCTACATACAATACAATATTTAAAGCAAGTGCTGGTTACATCAATTAATATCTTACCCTATTTTAGGGTCGTTATTTTTCATTTTTTCATAAACAAAATTGCCATCAGCATCAAATGCAGTATTTAAAACATCTTCTTTAGTATATTTTACCTCTTGTTTTTGCCGCTTTTTTTGTTTCAATTTTTTATTCTCTTCAATATTATGAGTTTTAGCATCTAATGAGCTTATATCAAATAAATTTTTCTCCTTTTTTACATTATTAACAAAAGTTTTCTGTTGTTTTTGGTTATTTAATTGTTTTTTTAATACTTCAACAGAATTTAATTCAATAATATTGTCGTCCAAATTTTGAGGTTCAATACGTCTTGTAGTTGAAAGATTTTCTTGAGAATTATATTCTTCTGATGTGAAAACTCTTGCTGGACGTCTGTGTGCCCAACGCGCATAAGATCGTATATTTGTTATATTACTTAACGATAAATTTGATAATTTTATAAATGAGGAAATAAAACACCGCATGTTCATTTTGATTTATTGCACTTAAGATATTTTAAAATAATGAAATGATATAATGTAGAAGAAATTGATACAAAATAATCGATATAATAGATTCGCTTAGTTCATACTTAAAACTAAGTTTAAAAATGAATTGTATATTATTTTGAATAGGTTATGTTTGCGTTGACATTTCAAACGATGCTAGCGCTAGTTATGTGTGGAATATAATAATTAAATGTGGAGCGCATTTTAAAAATTTTAAATAAAAGTAAATTTTTATTATTAATATAACTCTTTTTATTATCTTAATACAAATGAAAAAGTATATTTGTTTTTATGAACTGTAGCAACACATGCACAATGAAATAAGGTGCAATAAAAATATAATTAAGTCATACGCATATATAATTATAACAAATAGCTCATTAAAATTTAAATGCATCAGTTTTTCATGTGTTTGTATAATTAGTTTTAATAAACGTTCCTTGTCAGTAATATATTGCACATATTTGCACAAAACTTCCAACACAATTATCACGAAATATAACAAACAGCTACTTTAAATGTTAATATTTTCCTCAACTTATTTTAACCTTGATATTTATTTGGCAACGTCCATGATGAAATTATAATTATAGTAAATGCCAAGAAAATGTGAAAAAGTCGTTTACATATTGTAAAATGTTGTTTTGTAATAGAAAACAACATGTTAATTATATAGTATTTAATTTATGGATAAAGTAATTTTTTATCACGCTATTATAGGCATTAGTTGTTATTTTTAACAATAAACCAAAAAATAGTTAAATTACAAATTAAACTATATAAAAATTAATAAATATATTTATCTTAACGAATCTAATCTCAAAACAATCCATATAAAATTGGGATAAAAACACGCAATTTTTCTAAGAAATTCTAACCTAAAAAGCGTTAAAATTACGCTCATTATAAATAAATATGCGTTGATTTCAAGATGTATTTGGGACAAACCAAAATGTATTACAACAACCATATCAAATAGCCAAAAAAATAAGGTCTAAATTATGCGCGTTTTTCAGACGACGAAAATTAAAACTGTCTGTGAATATACGGAATTGGTGTTATTAGCGTCATGCGAACCGGAAATGTCCGGAGTATGACGGAAGTTGCCGAAATAACCGTGAACATTACGCAAAGCTTTCAGAAAGAATTCTTAACAAAATGACTACATATGTTTCTTAGATTTATTTTTCTTTTATATAACGTAATAATTATTTTTTATCTGTAATATCTTTTTTATTTGACTTAAATTTGTTTTTGGAACAGAAAAAATAAGTTTTGCAATTGTACTTACAAGTTAAGGCGCAATTTGATTCATAAAAATATATCTTAAACAAAATTATGATAAAGTATATATTAAAATATAATGTATTTATGAGGTGTTAAATACTTGATTAAATATTTAATAGGTTTTAATGAAAAACGATAAAATATAACTTTGACCCTGACGGTGACGAGTCACCGCTGGTAGATGAGATTTTAGCGTGCTTTGCAGGTAACTAGCAAGCAATCTTACTTATATATCTTGGAAATATTGATGCAAAAACTTAGTAGAAACAAAGAATGTTTAATTTTGTAAAAATGTATATGATATCATATTTCACAATGTGTAAATCTATTAAATTACTCATTTTTAATATTATGTGTCATTTATAATTTGATATAATTTTATGGAAATGAAAGAAATTTCAAGAAACTGTAATGGCTTTAATACTTTTGAACTTAACTATTTATGATTCATCAAAATTATATTTTTTCATTCTTTTACGCATAAAATAATTAAGAAAGTAATAAGGTAAAGGTCAGAAAAATAATTATACAAAAAAATAAACTACATACATCTACTTAAAAAAATGTTAAGAATCTGGAAAAACATATTAACTTTAATGAAAATACTTTATTATGCAGAAATTTTCATTTTACAACATTTACAATTCAAATTTTCTTCTACAATTATTTCAAAATTTAATGTTAAAAATTTGTATTAAAAAAAAAAAAAAACCACTGCAATATTATAAAATTCTTTTCGTATGTATGTAGGTATATATGTATAATTTATTTTAATTTTATTATACACATATTTTAGATCCAAGATACCATGGTTTATATTATAAGTACCTACTAGAAATAAAAATGTTTTATATTCCCATTTAACTTTTAAACATTTTATAACATAATATATATTTTTTTATTTTATCGACAGTAATAGAATTATTATTGCATTGCCCCGAATTAATAGAATAAATTTAAATTTATTAATTTTTTGTACCGTCTGACGAATGAAACAAATGAATAATTCATAAAAATCATATTAAAAAGTCTGTAGTTTAAATTTTCCTTATCAAAAAACTGTTTTGTATTCCGTTTCGTAATTAAAGGTTTGACTTTTCATAAAAATAGCAGAAATCTTTGTACAAGGTCTGAAAGCTCATAAAATACTACTAATTATGGTTTATTACCCTATATATTTGCTATGACGATTAAATTAAACAGCTGAATAATGAAATAACAAAATAAAAACTAAAATTGCTTGCTTAAATTTATTGTTATATTTCTAATAATTAGCGACCAGTTAATTTTAATTATAGGTATATTCTTCGTGATTAAAAAGTTTAACGTCTGAATTACTATTAATTATGAAAAAATTTACGACGAAATTTTCAAACAAGGTACCCGAGTCGAAATTTAAAGTCGATATTGCTCCCTCTAGTTCAGAATAGAGCCTCATTAGAGCCCAGTA